>WBMW01003682.1:398116-469634 GCA_013396635.1 Penelope pileata | reverse complement strand
GATATAAGGAAAAACTTTTTCTCTGAAAGAGTGGTCAGGCACTGGAATGGCCTGCCTAGGGAGGTGGTGGAGTCACCGTCCCTGGCGCTGTTCAAGAAACATCTAGACGAAGTGCTAAGGGATATGATTTAGTAGCTTAGTGGGTAGGGATGGTGACAGGAGGACGGTTGGACTAGATGATCTTGTAGGTCCTTTCCAACCTAGTGTTTCTATGATTCTATGATTCTATGATTCTATGATTTAGTAGCTTAGTGGGTAGGGATGGCGATAGGAGGACTGTTGGACTAGATGATCTCGTAGGTCCTTTCCACCCTAGTGTTTCTATGATTCTACAAAACATTTTAATCTACAAAAATGTAATTGGATAAGATTACCCTGTTTTCTTGCAATCTAAAGAAAGCAAAGATTATGTCTGCTTGGCAATTAAGTGATTTCTTCCAACTTTTTGTCTGTGGAAAGCCTTAATTCGGCTTTTTCTCATTCATCTGATAATGTCTGCTCATAGAAGTTCTCCCTAGCCTAACTAGTTGACCCGTACTGCCTGAGATGTTTCTCATGTATGCTGATCTCATACTCTCATACTCATATCCTCTGTCTAACATGATTATGATATAGTTTCCCATACTCATATATAATGATGTCACTTACAGATATTAGAGGAATTAGGATCAAATGATAGATACGCATAGGATCATCCACTGACACAGATCTTTCAGAGAGATCCTTAAGACTTACATCAACACACCAATTTTAACCAAAACTTTTCACATAAATTTCTAGGTTATCTCATTTGCTACATTCAGGGTTTATTTAGCCCATTTAGACCACCTAGGACTTAACAAACGATCATAAATTCAATCATTTTAACACATCATCTGATCGTCAGAAATAAACTGAAAAATTACTTTGACAGAGCGCCAGGGATTTTTCTAGGACAACAGGTGTTGTGGGATCATGACCACCCCTTCTTGCCTGTATGTCTGATTGGAGGTGGGGTTTACTAAGCCTGATTGAATAGAAAAGAGGTGATACTGAGGCAAAATAGTAACTGGTTCTAATCTAAACAAAGTTAAGGTAAATACTGGAGCATGTTATTTAAATTTTACATTGCTACCACCTAAGGCCAATCTTACAAACTTCTGTCAGATGATATATGTGACAGTCAGGATTACAAAGATGTGTTTTGTGCGCTCCAAAAAGGGTAATTGCTGGTATAGCTTGCCTTGCTGAAGGAGATGCTTCATGCTCTTGGTCCAAAGAGCAGCATTCCTAATAAAGATCTGTGCCAATTATGAAAATGTTTTGCTGTAATATACAATTTTACTTGGGTCACTAAGGCACTCAAAAGGTGGATAAATCCATAGGTTCTTCCTGTTGTTGGCTGTTTGTGTCTTTACTACTCTTTGTAAGTTTGGAGATTTCCTCCATTTTGCATTTCAATCTATGAGATAGACAACAGGATCTGATCAAAAATGATTATCACTCTCACTATTAATATTGTATGGCTTGAAGAACAATTTCTTCCCTCTGGTTACAGCATTTCAAGCTCTTTCCGTTTTTAGATGGATTGGTCATGCAGGAGATAAAATCTTTGGTACTACAAAGCTCAGTATTAACTATCCTTAAAAGCTATTGCATCATTGCAATAGCTGTAGTGAAAGCATTTGATAATTTCCAGTCAGTAGTTTTCCATCAGCTGTTGATAATCCTCTTGGCAACTGTAAAGAAGATCTACACTTATAATTAGAGGCAGTAATGCCTCTCCTGGACAAAAATTACAGAAACTCAGAGCATCTGAGTGGGGAAACCCACATATAGTCATGCAGTTACAACTCTTGTTTATTCAGATAATATATTACTTAGAAACATAGAATCATGAATGGCTTGGGTTGGAAGAGACCTTAAAGATCATCTAGTTCCAGCTCCCTGCCATGGACAGGGTCACTGTCCACCAGATCAGACTGCCCAGGGCCCATCCAGCCTGGCCTTGAATGCCTCCAGGGATGGGGCATCCACAGCTCCTCTGGGCAGCCTGTGACAGTGCCTCAGCACTCTAACAGAATTTCTTCCTAATATCTAATCTAAACCTAACTGTTTTAAACTGTTACCCCTTGTCCTGTCAAAACACTCCATGGTAAAGAGTCCCTCTCCAGCTTTTCCTTTAGATACTGGAAGGCCGCAATGAGGTCTCCCCAAAGCTTTCTCTTCTCCAAGCTGAATAAGCTCAGCTGCCTCAGCCTTTCTTTATAGGGGAGGTGCTTCAGTACTCTCATGATCTTCGTGGTCCTCCTCTGGACCCACTCTTAACAGGAAGTTTTTCTGAATTTCAAATTCACTTTAGTGGGCAGGATCCGAGCAGGCATTCTAAACACAGTTTAGAGGAAAAATTAATAAATAACTGAATTTCCTCAGTAAATCCTAGGAAAGCATTGCATTTTTCAAGATAGCTTCCTCTATTCCTTGATGAGAACTGGTGCTGCTCTAGCACATGTAGTCAGAGGTATTACAGTCTAAAATTCCCTCTGGCAGTCACTCTTCAGGGAACTCAGTCCCTAGTATCGCCCTTTTCCTTTTGAGACTCTTAGTATCCACCTAGAATTCATCTTTCTATCCATCATGGAGAATTTGCCATCTCCTTGGCCTCTGAGTGGAGGGACAGCAATTCTTTCCAGATGGTAAATGAAATGTAGGCTAGATACAGGACTCTTCTGAGTCATGCTTGTATTTTCTCCATCCCCAAGCACATCAGCAGGATCACAATCTCTCCTAGATCATTAGGTATATTCAGAGGAAAATCTTTAAAAAAATCTTAGAATATCATTTTTAACTGCCATCTTGAGATTGTTTATTACTAGGAAATGACAAAACATTCTTTGTACATTAAGAGGGTAAAAAGTTCATATACCAGAAATCACAGTTCTTTCTGGTCTGATTAATCTAATTAATTGTCCCCACAACAAGGTTATTACACAAAACCATACAAAACTTTTGTTTGAATCAGAGAGTCACAAACTTACAAAAGAGGTGAAACCAGTCTGTGATCTTAACTGTGGTAAGTATTGCAAATGAAGTTTCAGAAAACCTCAAGTTATAAGTAACACACAGCAATGATAGAGGTTAAAGGGGGCAAAATCTACTTTTCCAAAGGAACCATAAATATCAAAGAAATTCATGCTCTGATTAATGAAGGCAGTTGTTCTGTCAGCCTTCTGCATAAGGATGACAGGATGTGAATGAAGTTGCATGCCTATGACCTGCAGAGACTTTTTAAAAATGAAACCTGTCTTTGTTTTTATCTTAATACAAAGAGAAGGACATGAAATTGTATGAATAGTTTCATAATGACATGCAACTGAGATAGTTAAAACACTCTCCAGAATAATAAAAAGGAATTGAAAGAGAGGCAGACTTACTAGTGAGGGAAGGCCATGATTTAAATCTAGTTTCACTATCACTGCATACACCTGATATTAGGATGTTAATGTTTTTTCTAAGTTTCAGGAATGCGCACTTCTGTCCCCTCATGCTTGGTGAATTTCTCAGTGAATACCACAGAAATGATCTGTCCTAGCCAGAAAGACACTCCATATTTTCTGTCATGAACCTCTTTGGGCAGGCATCATTGAAGTTCCCTAGATCAGTACTTAATAGCAGTGTAGTCTGCCTAATGAAAAATTAAACACTGTGTGTTTTATACACACTTTTATGTATGAAGTAGAACCACATTCTGTCTATTAATCCTACACAGTCAACCTTTCAGTATCTAAAGGGGGGGGTATAATAAAGAAGGGGACAGATTCTTTAGCAAGGTCTGTTGTGATAAGTCAAGGGGAAATGGTTTCAAACTAAAAGAAGGGAGATTTATCTTAGATATAAGAGAAGAGTTTTTTGTGATACGGGTGGTGAAGCATTGGAACAGGCTGCTCAGAGAGGTGGTGGAAGCCCTGTTCCTGGAGACACTCAAGGTCAGGGTGGATGGGACTCTGAGCAACCTGATCTAGCTGTAGGTGTCCCTGTACATTGCAGGGGAGTTGAAGCAGATGATCTTTAAAGGTCCCTTCCAACTCAAACAATTCTATGATTTTATAATCCTGCAGTGTTTATAGGTACTTATGCATCCTTCTGTACTTATAGGTAAGGTAGATGAGGCATCCGTCAATAGCAGAGCTAGTGGTAAGCCTAATTCTTGGTTTCTTCTTCTAAGCACCAGTCCATGAACTCGTCTATTAGCAGATAAAGCTTAGGGGCTAAAACGATTCTTTCTCGCATGTGTCCTGCTTAGATCCTAAGTATGCACAGTTACGTCAACAATCACATCTTTTCGTAATACTTATTTCTTCTGCACTCTGCAACTGGAATTTGCACTCATTGTGATATACCTTGCTGAACCGTATCCATATTTGAGTAACTCTGGTGCCTTGTGACTAAATTAAATGTAAGTTGCCAGTAAAAAAATGGACATCCTGTTTTGTCTGTTACTGACGACTGAAACTGTTACCTGAGAGAGAAATTTTGGAGACAGAGTGTGGCATAGACTGCCAGCCTGCAATAAAAATATGCTAGATTGGAAAACTCAGAAAGAAGCTGCAAGGTTGATTAGATGTCTGAGATTTATTTATTTATTTATTTATTCTCGTTGGAAGATTCAGAAAAATGAATTTAATATGTTTAAAGCAAAGATTTTAGCAGCAGATTTAATCAAAGCCCAGAAGTACCTACTGGGGGTGGATATTTCTAATATTACAACTCTCCTTAATCTGAGAAAAAAAAATAATAAAATCCATGCTTAGAATCTGATGCTAGACAATATAATTTTAGACACAAGCCTTAACTGTCAGCTCTCAGCAGGAAATGATCCAAAAAAAAAAAAAAAAGAAAGAAAGAAAGACAAAAAAAGAAGAAGTAAAAAAAAGTCTTTCTATTCTAGTAAGTTTCTAGATGAATTCTTAATTTGGACAATGATAGAGTAGATACAGAAATTCCATGGTGAAAAGCTATTGCTTGTGTTAGCCCAGAGCTCAGATCAAATCAATATTTTCTCTTTAAAATTCACAGCAGTGTGAAATGAGGCTTGGATCCTTCCATATAGACCAAAAGGAACAGAGAAGCCCAGTTCAAGAGACATACACTGAATACAGAGGAAGAAATAAAGTGATGTACCTGTGTCAAAAGAATGGCTGGCAAAATCAAAAATAAAACTAGGTTTTCTGATTCTCAATGTGTTTCTACATCCATTTGACTGTGAAAGTTACTATTATAGTAACTAGGGCTTGTCAGATAAGCACTTTTTCCTATTTAAAAAACATTTTTTCTGAAATATCAAACAACTGATGACTATTTCAAAAATCTGGCTGAAACTCAAAAATTCTGATATTGCAAGATTTGCAGATCAAACATGGTGCCCTCAGGGATTTTATTTATTATTTTTATTTTCAATCAGGGGTACCCAATTTGTCCTTTTCTTCTCCTACTCTTATTGAGCTACTTCAATATGTTAGTAAAATCCAACAGCCAGTGGTACTGTATGGAAGATATGTGTTGGTCAGTAAGTCTGGATATGAAAGGAAAATAGAGGAAAGAAAGCAAATAAACAATGACAGCAGGAAGCCACATGGCAGAGTTTTAATAAAAATTTTGGCTTGCACCCAGCAATATTCGGTGTTCTGAATAAGTTCATTTTTTAATCATCGTTTTTAGAAAAAGGGCTTTTTCCACAGAGAGCAGATATTTAAAAATGTATAAAAGTGATCAAAAATTCCTTTTCTTCAGTTTTGATAAAAAAATTAAATCTGCTGTTCTAATGACAGACAGCAGTAACAAAGAATCAGAAGTTTAGTATTGAAAAACCCAAATGTTTGTCTGAGAGCTGTCTGATGGACATATTTTCATTGCATAAACTCACAAAAATAATTTTCATCTTTGCACACTACTAGCTACCTACTTTCTTTCTTTTCTTGGAATTTCTACTTGCCACCATATAACCAAGATAAGAATGAATAGAAATAGGTAATTAAAAGAAACTTTTCTTAACTTATTTCAATATAATTTAAGAATGGAGGATAGTTCTTTTTTATGTAAATTGATGGAGATCTCTCAAACCAAGCTATCATTGTGAGCAAACTCTTGCCAAGAGCTTCTATCATAATATAAAATGATACTTCTGTTTTGTATAAAATATATATTAAAATATATAATCATAAATCATAATATAAACTATGTATATAATTATTATACATACACTACATGGTTATGAACAAATATTAAAGATACATAAATGTAAGTATGCAATTATATTATACTATCTAATTATTTAGATAGGAGAGATAAATGTTTTATATATTGTGTTTATTTAATGATATTCACCTGACATTAGCAGACCACTGATGAAACATGTATTCATAAACCTCTTTGATGTCATTGTGAGATGAATAACTTGTACCTTTATTCAGTGTGGAATAGTATTGCACTCAAATTCTCATGTGAAGAAAGTTATTAATGACTGGATTAATCCAAGTTTCCAGGACAACATATTACTTTCAAGGATTACGTGGAATTTTACAGTAAATTGGTTTAAGAATTGCATTCAGCATGAAATAGGATCAACGTATCATTATGAATGGGCCTGAATGTACATAGGAATTAATAGCAAGGTGCAACCCTTCTGCTTCAGTAGAATGTACACAAGCAGTTCAACTTAGTAAGTCACAGAAAACATGCAACTGTTTCCTTTTCCACCTAGTACGACCCAGAGAGAGAGCCCAGCGTTAGCTTGTTTTAGATCATTCTGCAACAAAGTTTATTTGAGTATAATTGGGGGTTTGCACTAATACAGTTTGAAACTAGAAGTGAAACGTTCCTGGAGAGACAAACTCGCTGGATAAGGGACTAATCTTCTCTCACACCTTTTCAGGCTAAATCCCCTTCAACTCTTACTCTAATGTTGTAGGACCCAGGCATTTTAACTATGGTAGGATGCAAAGGATGTTAAGCTGCAGAGGAATGCAATAATCTATAGAGATTGATTTCACTTAGAACCTTTGCATCTCCTTTGATTCCTGGACAGCTGCACAACTTTAGTCTTTGTTTTCTTTCCAAAATAGCCCTTCTCATCAACTGCCCTACTTCCACACTACATTACTTGTCAGTGTTCCATTGGTGGATGTGTATCTTCATGGAGCAGACTAATGATACTGAAATCAGTAACTGTTCAGATAATTGCTCTTCTGATAGAAGATTTGACAGTCCAGATTGCATATTCCAAATCTACAAGTAGAAGCAGGCTTCTTATATGACCAGGCATTCACTTAGGTCACCTTCCTATTTCTATCATGCTTCCTCTCTCATACCTTTTTTCTCTCTCATCTACTTCGGTCTACACACTTTAGGAGTAAGGTTACGAAAGACCCCTACAGAGACTTCCATTTTTGATATGGGAATGAGAAGTCATCACAACTTTGAGGCTGAGCTCAATTACTGTGATTCAGCAACATGCACATCCTAAAACAGTGATAGACGAAGGGGAGGAGACCAAAGTGCAGATAACCTTCCTACTTCATCAGATTTCTTTCTGGTATATATAATTTGTCTGCATTGCATCCGTTGCAAGGCGTCTGGACTGAGGATGGAAAACTCTTATCTTCATTATATCAAAATGCAATACTAGCGGCTTTCTGGATTTATTGAGAGTAATATTACGTTTGAGAACTAATTTGTGAAAGATCATTTAAACTGTTATCCAAAAACTTAAGGTTTCTGCAGTGTAAAACTAAAGCAATTACTTTTTCATTAGTTTCTATTTAGCGAAAAGTTTGCCCTGGCAATTTCCATGGAGATCTAGTTTCTTACCCATGGAAAAAATGAAATTGAGGTTATTTATATACCGAATGACCATATTCACCAAATGACCATTTATGCAAGAAATACTTTTTATTCAAGAACTATTCTTATATTAAACAATTTTTTTATATTATTCACTCTGACAGCTCAGGCCTGTGGGATTCTTTCTTACCTGATATAGACCTTAAATAGACATTTAGCCATTATGACAGTTCACTGATCTGGAAGAGAGAACAGGTTAAGGTATCCTTTATGCAGCAGTGTATCACTACAGGAGTACCTTTTGGTACCAATCTAGTCTTGTACATCATTTAAATCATAGGTTTGGGAAAGCGGACGTTGAAGAAAAAGTTTTTAAAGATTGTGAATCTTTTCCGCTTCTCTGGGAAGAACTCATTTTACCTAAGTTCAATTATCTAACAGCTGAGTGTCTCCTCTAAAACTTGTGGAGAAGAGACAAAGGAGAGAAATATCAGAAAATAATTTACCTTACATCTCTCAAACCTATCTGAGGATGGGATTAGTCATTTTTTAGGATGTAGCTGTCAATATACAAACAAAAGAATCAAAATTAATAGTTTAGATTTTTAAGCTAGACATAACCAGTCCATAACATGTTTTTTACATATCTTTTGGACATCTCTATGTGTTTTGGACCTCTCTGCTGGAAGAAGTAATTTGGTATAAAAATGCCTTCCAATGAAGTGATTGTTTTGGAGATAATTTTTTAAAGTATTTTAAAACACAGAAGCCAAGAATTATATATGTTAAGAACGCCAAATCTGATAGGTTGGTAGGGATGAGACAATTGCAGCTTCAGGCACACAGGTCCAAGACTGAATATGTATCCTCAGCAGTCACACATTCACGGATCATACATATACAATGCATCTATACATGGTTGGCCACACAGGTTAACACAAGTACATGGACCCAATATTTGGACAAACAAAAGCAGCAGCAATTGCCTCATGCTGTTCGCTTCTCTGGCTGGTTGGGATGAATGTCTGTTAGCGGGAAACACATACACCTACATAATGTGGATCCTCCTAACTGCTGGGCTCAGAACATCAGCCTAGCCAGCAGCTGCCTCTGCATCCCAGTCTCCTCAGTTGCTGACATTTATGTGAGAGCCGTTAAGGCTGCAGCCCTACTCCAGTTGCTTGTGCAATTGAATACAAACACATACAGGCATACATGCTCTGGAGCCCACCAGTAGACGGCATTGGACACTCAGGTCTACCTACTAACTGGCTGTTGCATCCTCTGATCTCCAATTGTCTCATGAATATAGATGCACACATGCAAAAAGGTCGCTTGCTCTATCTCCAGACCTTACAGTGTCTCTAGTGGCAGGCTTGGACATCTTTGTGCCTCTTACAGCCAGCTGGCAGACCTGGTATTTCACTCTGTCCTAGACCACTTCAGTACCTGCCCCCTAAGCCTCACCTACTTGGTGTTTAGCCCTGCTTCATACTGGCTGTCATTTGCACGCTGACATACAGATTCACAGTGTACACACACACTCCAGTCTCTCCAGTTGCCAGCATCCAGAAACTTAAGCCCTGTGTTGTGCCATCTCATCTCAGTTGAATTTTTCGTTCTATTTATTTCTAGGCTTTTTCATGTGTATGCTGATGAACCTTGCATCGCATAACCTAACAGTATAAATCTACATTACTTTCCTCACATTTTTTTGTAGTTTCTATATAAAAATATTTTTTTTTTATTAAAAAAATGTTATTTATGGCTTGAAACATGGTATCCATTCAGCAGAGCATGGCTCCGTTTATAGACAAAAAATAGTGTAATGTCAAACATTTGGCTAAATACCCAAAGGCCAGATCTGAACTAGACAGCATTCATAAAATAATTATTCTCATTTTTTTTTTGAAGAAGTGCCCTATGATCCTAGGTGGCTTCCAGTAAGCTTCACTTTACTTTCACATCTCTTTCTAAAAGAGTCTTCTTAGCAAACATTACCAAATACAGAAGTAGATTTGATTTCCAAAATCAGACCTACTGCATCAGATTTCTACTATGATCAAAGATCTCAGTACTGGTGGTTCTCCGTATTTCATAAGAGTAACAAATTGAGGTAAGAGCAAATACTCTATCATTGGTTGCAGTTGTTGAGAAAGCACTGATCTTCAGAAGTATTGTGTAGTGTGAATGTGTAAGATCAAGATTCTCTACCTTAATTTGGAAAATGTTATTATTTTCACATTTTCTGATGTTGCTTCCCAATGCAAATACAGTGCTAAATGAGATTCAATGAAGGCCTGATTTCATGGCTTTAAACAGAATAGGTCTTGCCTAGTCATGAAATTACCATTTTTTTTTAAATCAGGCTACGTGCTAGTGGATAGGAAAAAGATAATGTTCCAGTAGTCAAATTAAAACATATTTAAACAAGTCTTTTTGTATCAGCTTTTTACAATTCTGTAGTAAATATTATTTGTAGGATCCATTGTCATTTTTTCTCACTGATTACAAGACAAAGCTGAACACTGAGCAATGAATGACAGGAGAAATTACTGTTTTATGCAAATTGATTTTTAAAGAAGCCAATGAGCTAGAAACAATTCAGAATAAAGTCTTGCAGAGATTATGTTCATGGAGATTTTCATTAAAAATATGAATTTTGTATTTTTCTCCTCTCTGAAGTACTGTAATTACTATAAAAATGAAACAATAAAAAGAATTTAATTGCTGATCCTATCTTGTATAACTTAATATTCTTTTCACAACAAAAATATTACATGAATTTTCATGTATAAGAAGACTGATGGGATTATTATAAAGCAAATTGAATAAGCGAGATATGATCCATAAACTTGAAGTGCAAAAGCTCCAGAGAACTGGAAGATGCCTAATGTAAAGCCAACCGATCTTCCAAAGGGGATTCCTGGAACTGCAAAGTAGCAATCTGATGTCCAGTAAAACCTGTAATAAAAGGTAGAATTAATGGGCACATGGGAAAATAGCTTGGGTGTGCCAACATAGCCATTTGAAAAGAGTTCATACCTCATATACGTACTGGGGTTCTTTGATGAATCAACAAGTTTGTGGATTTGTTAATTTTATTGTTTGTTTATTCTGAACTTGTAAAAGGTATTCATTATAAAGCCAAATAAAGGCACGGAGGAAATTAAGTAAATCTTATCAAAATTAAGCAGCTGTAGTATAAGACAGAAGATTCTTGTGTGGTGAAATAATTTGTTAAACAATGGGAAAGGGGGTACAGCAGTAAGCAATCAGATTTGCAGTATAGTGAGGTCAGTAACAGAATTCCCCATAGTATGTCCTGGAACACGTGCTTTTCTGTATATTCACATATGAACTGGAAAAGGTGTACATAATGAGTCAACCAAGTTTTCTGGAGATAGTAATTTATGGTAGGAAAGATAGGGTAGCTGAGGACTTCAGAAAAATATTACAAGATAATAACTAGGGAATAGAGCAACAGATGACATTCAATATAGTTAAATTTAATGTGATGCTCAACTAACAATATTGTCTTAACTTCACATAGAGAATAATTGATTTTGAGTGGATTGTCATCACCCAGGAACATGACCTGTGATTATAGTATATAATTCTGTGAAAATATTAGTTCATTGATAAGCAGCATCAACAAAGCAAATTGAATATTAAGAAATATTAAGAAAAAAATAAAAGAAATAAAGAAAATCATTATGCCACTGTCCATGTCCACAGTATGCCCGCATCTTCTGTGGGGGAAAAAAAAATAAGTAGAAATATAGAAATAGAGTTTCAGAGAAGAGCAAAAAGGATGATCAAAGGTCTGAAACGGATTCCACATTCCTCTGCATGTGGCCTAAAGAGGACAGATGGAGATCATCTGCTTTCCTTTCCAGTATAAAACACAACCACCTAGTGGAAACTAATCTAAAGGGAACTTACAAGTGGCAAATAGAAGAGAAAGTAAAGAGATCAGTTATACATACAGGATGAAGAATATGTTTACAAGGATAGCACGTCCATTCTGAAAGCCGCTGAGTCATAAACTTCTGAGAAAGTGTTTTTGGGAAGCATTAGCACCTGCTTGGCCAATGCCACTTCTCAGACATTCACACTTGGTCACTGTCAGAGACAGAATGGTGGGATAATTGTACCACAGTTCTGACACAATATGCCTATTTTTATATGATCCAACTTCCTGCGGGCTGTTGTTAACTGTAGAGTGCAGAATGGTTGTTTTTCTTCAGAGAAGGTATGTTATAATGATTTAAAAATAGATGAAGTAACTAAGGAGCTTACTTGTAAAAACTTTAGAATATATTGTGATACTTCAAAAATATCAATATATATAGTCATTTTGAGGGTGATAAATCCTTAAGCTGTCTTCACAGTACTTTCTTTCCATTCAGAAAAGAAGTCTGTTATTTAGCAAAGCAGAAATACTGGAAATAATTAGAAATGCATCTAAATGAAAAGGGTTTCTCTGGTGTTCTGTGAATTGAATAACGTTTGGTGAATTGCTACATGCTAGTTGTGTTTCAGCAGGTGTTTGTAAGGACCCAATTCGGTAAACTGAATGTAAGCACACAGTGCTATTTGAAATACCCCATCATATCTCAGATATCCTTAAGGACCTGTCAGATGTACCACAAGGCTTAAGGCAGACCCTTCAGGAGTTGGGAGCTGGAAATCAGAAAAAACATGCTGCATGAATGGCACTAGACACCCGAGTAACTGTGTACCTGCACCTAAGTCATCCCTTGTGAGATAACGTGGCTCAGCTCAAAACATCAGCTTTATCTGCCCTTTTACTTCATGAATGAGTTGAATTAAGAACATGAAAATAGACTGTTCCTTCAGTTTCCTCCATCTTTTCCAAGCTGCCACATTGGTCATGTGTCCATATTAGAAAATCACAAAATGAAGCCTAGGTTTATTGTCTGTTACCAACAAATCTGGTCACTTTTTCATTGTTTTTCTAAATACCATCTGATTCTATTTCTTTAATGTGATAAACTATGCACAATCCATTTGGCAGGCAAAAGGGTTATATTTCTATATCAATTTTTTAATGAAGCATACAGGCACAAATGTTAATTTTTCATTTGCTAATAGAGACATATCTCAGTAGAATACCAACTTCAAAGAATCTAACAATAATGAGAACTTGTCTTTAATTAGCATTACACCAAATAGAATTGTAGGAAGAAGAATCTTAGGGAGCCATCATTAAATTTAATGAGGCTGAGCATCTGAACTCTGCCCCACTCAGACAGCAACAAGATGCAACTACATCAGTGCCAACAATGGAGGTGCAAAAACCAGTCGTCATTCTTCTGAAGTGAAAAAATATATATTCCTTTTTTCTTTTTTTCACCACTGCCTCCATCAAACACTGATGAGACACATGGTAATTTGTTAATAACATACAACCCTTGCAGGGCCAGTCACAAGAGTGGCAGACTTTCCCCTGACAAGGAAGAACCTTCTGAAGAAAGGTGTTTCAGAGAGGACATCTTGAGAGGAACCAGCTGCTACAGCTCTTACCTTTCTGTCTCCCACACACCACATGCTATAGTTGTTCCAGTAGAGAGATGACAGAAATCTATCCTCAACTACATTGTCAACAAATGGGAGTTTTGTTCTTTTTCCTAAAATTGCGACTGGCCACTGAGTGAGGTTGCCAGCCATTTCAGAAGGCGCACCATTTTTGTTTCCAGTACAGAACTATAGGTGCAGATCTCCTCCCAGCAAGAGATAATACGAAAATTAATATCAGCATTTATACTCACATATTCGACGGTAGTGACATTTTTCTAACAACATACTCTTAACCACATCCAAAGATGACACATCGAAGAACTGACTTGAGAGAGGTGAAATGGCTAGCAATGGGAAAAATCCTCACTGGTCCTTGTGTGTTCACTTATCTGTGAAAAGCAGATATTAAAAGTCACAAGCTGTTTTTAGTTGCTGTCAAGGACTGTGTAAGGCCAAAATAAAAGAATATCTAGTGTGACATTTAAATGTGACTTGAAGAGCATACTTTGGAGTAGGTTGAGGTTAGATAAAATACTGTATTATCCTGCAGTAACTTTCATATGCATTAGAGTACAGTGATAGTGCATTCACTGCCCTATTTTCTTAATCCTCTTGCTTGTGGAGCTGTGGCGTGGGTGGATATCAAGATTAAAAGATAGGAACCAAGATAACTGTGCATAGCTAAGCTCTGAAAATATTAATGTTTGTCTTTGAACTGCGCTAGTCATGGTAGGGAGTAAATTAATGCAGGATTAGAAACATTGTTTTGTACAAGATGTGATACAGGGCCAAACTGAAGAGCCCTATTCCCTGTTAATTAAACCACACAGCTGATATTGTTCAGAAATACTGATTTAAGGAGCAGAGCTGCAAATTAGAAAATATTTTGGTCTGTTTATATTTAATTTTAATTAACTGGAGACATACTAATTTGACAAGAGTTTCACAACATGGAACTTGTAAAGGGAGAGTTGAAGGTTATGTTTCGTTTGTAGGCTATATTTTAAGTACAACTGCACTAAAAAATCTTAAATATTCTTACAACATGAGACATTTAAAACTGCTGTTGGCTTTTAGTCGAACAAATGTTTTTGCTCATCATGAAATTATTGGTTAAATATTTGTGAACCTCACTGCAATATACTTCAACAAACATAAGCAATCGTTTCCTTCTCTTTCAGTCTGATTTCTAGAAAGAACAACCACAGAGTGAAATGCAGCTGACCTAACATCATTACAAGGGGGATTCATCTCATGCTAAGCTAGGCATCTATTGTAGAACGTAATTCAGTATTTGGAGGTGACTATATCACTTCACTGATGACTGAAGAAGCCAAAGTGATGAACTCCAGACTTAAGCACTTCATTTTTTTCAGCAATAAAAATTTAAGAAACTGAATTCCACTGTTTAGGTTACTGTTAATAATCTTGTCCAGGCAAATAACTTCCTACATTATATTTGCTTGCTGAACAACCCCAGGAGAAGTCATTCATTTAATTCTAGTTTTTCTGCAGGATTCGGTAGTTTGGGCTCTCCTTGAAATAGGCTGTGGAGATATTTCTGTTCTGAAAATTCAAATTCCTGTTTCTATATTGTATTGGTATCTCCGAGTATTAAGTATATGTTACATACAAATAACAGAGAACATAAAATTGGAGGTGAGGTATGGAACAACTAGAGTAGAGTATGATGCTTTGGTGTCTTCCCTTCCTTTTGAAGGAAGTCTGTACTAGAATATTGTAAATTAACTTTTCTAAATTCATTCACATATGCATGCTTTGATTTTGAAACAGTAATTTTTTTTTCTGATATTACCACAAACAAATGTTTAAAATGGCTTATTCTAGGTCAGAAAAAAAATCAGATCAATAGAAGGGTATAATCTGGAATGAATGTGCCATTTTTAATTGAATGTCAGTCTTATCTGAAATTAAAATTTCTGTGTAAACAAGCTGTGAATTCTCAAGGGAGTTCTCTTAGGATATCAAAACACTGGGAATGTCAGAACTACATCTAGACTAGCAAGTTAAATACGTCTTTGATCATGTCATGTCCACAATTCTGGAGTTGTTTAACTTCACAATGAGAGGATGCATTCATATAAATGGCCTGCTTCGTGCCTGGGCACTGTTGAAATGCAGCTGGTTGGGGAAGGTCAAAATGGTTCCACTGGCTTAGCAGTAAAGATGGTTGCCTACCAGTGTCCTGGCACTGTTTAATCATAGAATCATAGAATGGTTTAGGTTGGAAGGGACCTTAGA
Source organism: Penelope pileata (assembly GCA_013396635.1). NCBI lineage: Eukaryota > Metazoa > Chordata > Aves > Galliformes > Cracidae > Penelope > Penelope pileata. The sequence continues at coordinate 454,010 of WBMW01003682.1, read as the reverse complement.
GATCATCTTGTTCCAACCCCCCTGCCATGGGCAAGGACACCTCCCACTAGACCACGTTGCCCAAAGTCCCATCCAGCCTGGCTTTGAATACTTCCAGGGAGGGGGCATCCACAGCTTCTCTGGGCAATCTGTTCCAGTGTCTCATCACCCTCACAGTGAAGAATTTCCTCCTTATATCTAGTCTAAATCTACCCTCTTCCACTTTATAACCATTACCCCTTGCCCTGTCACTTACCTGTCCTTGTAAAAAGCCCCTCCCCNATGTGTGCTTGGGATTGCTCCAACCCAGGTGCAGGACCTTGCACTTGGCTTTGTTGAACTTGATGAGGTTGACATGTGCCCACCTCTCAAGCCTGTCCAGGTCCCTCTGGATGGCATCCCTTCCCTCTGGCGTGTCGACTGCACCACACAGCTTGGCATCATCTGCAAACTTGCTGAGGGTGCATTTGATCCCACTGTCCATGTTGCCAACAAAGATGTTAAACAGTATCAGTCCCAGTACTGATCCCTGAGGAACACCACTCATCACTGGTCTCCATAATACACGCGTATAGACACAATTTCAGAGAACTCAAGTCCTCAGACAATGTCATTAGCTGTTTCTCTGATGTTCTGACATTTTAGAATGACTGAACTTGTCTATGATTGGGGATAGTTCCTTGCAGTCACCAGTAGCTGAGAAGACCATATTGCTGTACAAGACTATACATACTGTTTTAATGTAGAAGTTTAGTAGGCTGCCTAAGTAAGGACTAATATCACAAGATTTCACTAAGGACTAAAATCACAAGATACAATCAGCGGAGAGAAAAGCACCTCCACAGGGTGATTAGGGACATGCAAATCAGCCTGTGTTCTATAACACAGTCATCTAACACAGTCATCTAGGGGAGCCAATTTCTTCAGAAAATAAAGTAAATAAAATAAAATAGTAAATAATAATATTTTTTTAAAAAACACAAATCCTGACAGGGATTCTTTCTTCTCACTGAACTATACAAGAGTAACTATCCACTACTGACAACTGTGTAATCATGACATCATGATTCAGGCTGCCACCCTGTAGGGAAACAGTTGATCACAGCATGAACTGATGATTGAGCACATGGTGGAGGGGTGTGGCTGGCCTGGGGAATACAGGTAGATCACTTCCACCTGTGACCAGAAGGAGTGGACCTGGGGCGAGGTTTCCCCAGGCTTAGATAAAGGCCAGCCAGGCAGAGAAGGGAGCAGCTTGAAGCTGGAGAGGATTGTGGAAGCTTGAGGGAAAAGAGAAGACTGGAAAGGAGACAGAGAGAGAAAGAGAAGATCAAATGGTGTAGTAAGAGCTTTGGGACTTTTCCCGTGACACTTGGTGCTGTGAGCAGGATTAGATACTGTGTGTAGGGAAACCAAGAATGAAGGTAGAAGGCTGTGGTTGTGGAGTTAAAATGGTTACTGTATGTGACCTTGCTAGTCCTTGGGACTCTTATTGCCTAAGAGTACAATATGGGCAATGAAGACTGTATAGTTGATGAAATTGCTGAATATGATGGTAGATAGGTGGTCCATGAAATTAAGCTTCCTGAAGTGGTAAAGCACTTAAAGTATATAGATAGGGACCTGAAGACTTACTTTACTGATAAAATGCTCCTTTATGAGCCATTTTGGCCCTGACTAGTGCCATTTCGGTGTATGTTAGCCGGACTTGAGAACTTGGTGTCAAGAACAGAAGAATAGAAGCCAGTGATGAAGCAGGAAGGAGAGTTCAGAGAAAGGAAGAAGGAAAGAGTGGTGGCCAGCAATGAAGCAGCAAAAGGAATTCAGAAAAGAGAAAAAGCCAGAGAAAAAGGGAAAAATCAAGGAATAGAGGGAAAATGGAGAAGAAGGAAAAAAGAATGGAAAAGGAGAAGGGGGAAAAAAAAGACAAGAATCTTGAGTTTAGTTTTCTGTTTCTTCTGAAATTAAAGAAGATACGTTTGTTTTGGATATAATGATGCCTGCTGTGAGTTGTTAATATGTGAAATGTACTGTATTATGTGCCTCACGAATCTAAGTAAGATGAAGTTAATTTAATGTATTGATGACCAGAAAGATAACATCATAATTTGTCTAGAAAATGTTAAAGAAAAACTGTGTATGGCCTAATGGGGGCCTAGTGAGGTAAACAAAATAGTAAGAAAGTGTATGGTATGACATCGTACGCCCAGCTGAAGGGGTGGAAGCGAGTGGGATGAGCAATAGATTACCGATTGTTGTGTAAAGTGAGTGATTTGTTTCCCTGTAAATGGGCCAAAGATAACAGTGTATGGCATCTTCACTGTGAAGGGATGGAAATAAGCTTAGAAACAGACACACTCTTTGAGGAAATAGGAAAAAGGAGGGGAAAACAATGTGGTCCGCAGCCTGTGCAGATAGTCAATGTACTTGGAAGGAAGTGTCTATGTACCTGGATGGAGTTTGCAAATATGTTGTAAGCCATGTAAGTGAAGGGGACAGTGGCGGTCAGGACTGCCTCAGTGAAGAACCAGCTCTTAGGTGGAGCTGAAGCTAGATGGAGCTGAAGCTGCTGTGAGCTCTATTCCTTGTTGGGCACTCCCAGCCATATATGTTGGAGATGTGCTGCTGCAGAGACTGGAGAGTTGCAGAGTATAAAGAAGGAACTGGAAGAAAAAAGATCTGAGGAGTGTGAAGAAGGTGGAGTTTGAAGATGCATTTTCAGCCTGGGAACTGATAAGATGTTTATGTAAATAACAATGTAATGTGTACATACCTGTAAATGTATTGTAAGATCCGTAACCAATAGTGTAATGAACAATTGTAAAATGTTAATGTGCTCAATGATCTGTTCATGCTGTGAAGGGGTGGAGTTGTAGGAAAACAGCTGATCACAGCATGAACTGATGATCGAGCACATGGTGGAGGGGTGTGGCTGGCCTGGGGAATACAGGTAGATCACTTCCACCTGTGACCAGGAGTGGACCTGGGGCGAGGTTTCCCCAGGCTTAGATAAAGGCCAGCCAGGCAGAGAAGGGAGCAGCTTGAAGCTGGAGCTTGAGAGGATTGTGGAAGAAGCTTGAGAGAAAGAGAAGACTGGAAAGGAGCTGGAGAGAGACAGTAGATCAAATGGTGTAGTTGTAAAAGTTTTGGGATTGTTCCCGTGATGCACCCTCATTCGAAGTGGAAAAGAACCTTTTTTTGCTTGCAATGAAACATCTATACTCCTGTTTATGCCTACGCTTTGTGCTCCTGATGTGGAAAAGGGGAACCATGGTATTTACAGCTCTGTCACAAAATTCCTTATCTGAAAATGCTATTATTTAGTGAAGGTGAGATCTAATGTAGGATAAGCCATGTTCCTTATCAGAACTATGAGATTTCCACAGAGAATAAAAGAAATAGGTATTAGAAGTAAGAATGGTTGTAGCTGGACTATCCATTGCTCAGTGCAGTTTGCTCTTACCTGCTGCAGACAAATATTTCTCCACAGGAAGTGGCAGACCATGTATGGGATTTTAGGTAGGTGTGAAGTCAAACTTTGGCAGCTAGTGTGAGTGCCATATAGCAGGGAATAAAACATGAATAATGCAGATGCATGCCACAGAACAGTTTTAGATGAGAGTTGAACCTGCTAATGGGTAAGAGTCATGAATGTGAATAGCAACAGTTAAAGAGTAACTCTTTGACTTTCTGATCTTAGTGGTCCATAGCCATGGATATGCAGCCCAGATTGACATGGTAATTGAACTCTGGTAGCAATTCCACCAGTTTTGACCTTTGCTTTGACTCCTTCATACTTTCCAGCAACATTTGACTGATGTAGATGAAGAGATAGTTAAACACATTGCCACCTTCTTCTAGGGCCAGCACCAGATCCTGACAGATAAATACTCTTGAGACATTTATTCACATTAACCTGCCCTTCAGAAATGTCCTGGATAATGAAGTGGCTTTTCCTCATTTCCTTGAAACCTAAGGAAAATTTGCTAAAGAAATCCAAGTGTGAGGCTGATTGTGACCTGGAGGCTTCAGAAAAGCGTTAGAAAGCATTGATTAAAATGTTCACTTCATTGACTTTCACTGGGAACAGAGGAAGTCACAGAAAAAGAGATGATGCATAGTCACTAAAGAAAAAGGATTAGTGCTGAAGTGCACGCAGTGTAAGAACAAGACACAAGTGCAGAAAGGACCTGTGTGAGACCAGGAGAAGCTGAGCAGCAGTGTAAGTGGCAGAAAGCAGGAGTACAATGACGGAAAGAAGAGAAAAAGACCTTGGAAAGAACTTGAGGGGAAAAAAAAGAAATTGCTCGAGGAGGGAATTTTTGCATTGCACCCTTTCTCAGAATAAGCAAGTAGACAGATCTCATTGTTATCTTTTAAATGCTAGGTCAGAATTGTATCAAATGCAACAACTAAACTTCACAATCAACTTAGCTGCCTGGAGAGAAAAAATATGATACTGAATAACTAATGTGCCACAGTTAACAGTCATGAGCAGAATAACTTTGTTTTGACTAACTAGTGATGCAATGTATCAGGCCAAAAGAGATAAAGGAGAGAGAAATTTGCCAATATCAAAATTGCTAATTGTTGATTTAAGGATGTTTGGAATAAGAATCAAAGAAGACAAAAGAACTGCATGCACAATGAGGGTAATTTTCTTGATCTCACATTAGAGTAATTGTGTACCATTATTTCATGTGAAATATCTGCCAAGAGCGATCTAATCTATAGAATAGTTCCGAAAAAAAAAAGTGAAAAGCCTTGGCAGAAGCAGTGGATTATTGTACTGCTGTACTGAAACAACTTCAAAGTAAGGCAGCAAGCCTTCAAAAAGATGTGAAAGACAATGATATACAGAGTGCACAAGAATGAGGAGAAGGGAAAGAAAGACCAGAAGTTTCTTCCAACTCCAGGAAAATTTTCTAAAAAAAACCAAGGAAGATAATTACTATGAGAAATTTAAGTCCATATATGAGACACCACATAACACATTGCAATCAAAAAGATCTTTAAGCACATATTTTCAATATTATCCTTAAATCCCCAAATAAAATGGTGAAAAAAGAAAATGCGAAAGGCATTTAATTTGTTATAATGGATAGTATCATACACAAAGAACCTTTCAAGGCATTGTAAATATTCAAGCAGCCACAATAGGAAAATTCTTGTATTATCTGAGAATGAAAGCATATTCCTGGAATGAGATATCTTTGATTTCCTGACTGGAACAAAACTTGACCTCTTCCATTCTAACCCTCTTCAAAACAGGCTTTCATATCTTCCTCATCATCCATCCCCACTCCTTAACTATTTCCATTCCTCCCTCACTGAGCAAGAAACTAGTGGACAGTTTGAGTTATTAAAACTAAATTTCTTATTCCAGTACACTTAATGTCAGCTGGAACAGGGATCTGAAGAAATCAGATGATGGGACGATGCTTGTAAAGAGCTTTTTAAATACAATGGTCTTACTGTGGTTGAATTTGCCCCAGGAGTTTCAATTGTGTTACATCATTGAATTCCTGAGACCTTGCTTCTAGGCCTCAATTTCCAATTTCATGCAACGAAAATAACCTCATTATTCTCGCGTGTATTCCTTACTTTATTATTATTTAATACCAAGATGGGAGGACCAGAGGATACTACTCATTTGTACAGGTAAAAAATACAATGATTTTAATGACCCCACGAGAAAGAACCATGATATCTTTATACTTCATGCTTTTTCACTCCCCCATTCCTCTGCAAATTCTCTTTATTACTCCTATCTCTGTCTTTTGAGAAAGATGCTGCCACCTGCCTATCTGGATATTGCCTTCTGTCACTAGTAATTCAAAGAAATTAAATAAAAATTAATAAATAATTTATATAGCCCACCAGCAAAGGAGTTTAATTCTGCTCTGGAGTGTTTCTATGAGACAGAGTTGGATTAAATCATACATTTAGGCCCAGGACAACAAATCTGAAACTTGTGACAAAATAACGTCAGCTCCTGTTAAAGACAAGGAAAGTTCTCATATTCTTTATTTTAGATAAAACTTCGAGAATAGGAACAGGTTGTACCATGTACAATGAAGTCTGTATGATTTTGTAGACTTTGTACCTCTAGCAGAAGATGAAAAACAGTAAAGAGAGAAACATCGTTTCCCCAGAGGCATTTAATAGTCTAACTGGACCATCACCATTTGGAGGAGAAGGGTACAGGATGGAAGAAATCATTACTCCGCTGAAACAGAAACCTTGGATAAATCCAATGCAACAGCTTGCACATGGACCTAGATGTCCAGCAATCAGCCCTGTTTTGAGCAACTGTGCCTGCCTTAGTGGTACCGTGTCTGTCTTTCTTCAGCAATGGAAGGCAAAAATATGTCGCATCTGTGGGCACATGCAATCGTATTTTACCAGAATCCTGACATCCAAACTGCCCAAATCAAGGACTGCCCAGACTCTGACTCTGCCTGTACAATAGCTTCTCCTTGCTGTGGAAATGGGCACAGTCTCTGTGAGTCTGGTGTATGTCCCAGGATATAGACAGAATGTCTCTGGTGTACGGACCAGGACCTCAGAAGTCAGATAAGATCATGAGGCTCTAGTAGTCTACAATTCAGCCTCACATGACAGAGGTGACAAGTGATGGCCACAGTCAAATCCAAAGAGAGAATTCATTGAATAATTTGTTCATAACTAGGCTTTTCCTTCTTAATGAACTGCAATTGTCCAAGAATTTCTGGCCTCTTTCTAGGCACTGTAGCCCGAATACCTCTCATTTATTTATTTATTTAGCTGTTCTTGTGTCTTCCAAAGATTTTTCCTCTACTCTGACATGTCTCAGAGATATTTGGCAAGGCTGGCCATGTTTATCCAATGGCTGTTCTGCTTGAGGCCTTGAGTACTCTGTCACAGGGCATCTGATTGAATCATTGCTTTCAATCAGGTTTCTTACCTATGGACAAATAGTCTGAAGATTTACCTACACTGTTTTTTAAATCAGCTTGAATAACATTCTGCCAGGCTGAGAGTTGTTTTTCAGCACTCTCAGTACTTCTAGTTTTAGATTTGTGCAAACAGGGTATGGTATTTCTGGATATGCAATCATATCCTTATGAAACAGTATTTGAAAAGCTGTGATGTCAGAGAGACTCTAGGGAAGTAGAAATGGAAAGCCTGAGTAATCCGTTTGTTTTCTTTTTGTCTTCATTGAATCTCAGACATGGTGTTAGCATGATAAAAGATCAGAACCTAGGAGTTCCAAAAAAAATGAGTGAAGACAACAAATAGCAGTTTATTTCCTCCAACACAATGAAAACATTAATTACAGCAACTTACCAAATTCTGTCTCTAGCCACACTGGAACAATCCTTTAATAGTCATACCTTCTTTTGATTGCAATGACAAAATTATAAAATTACTACCAGTCCTGATAAGAGATTAATAAAGAACAGAAGGATTATTCATCATAACAGAATAAGATTGTGTTATGCTTAAATCTAGGTAATATGTTAGAAATTTCCAAAAGTATTTGCTGACCCACAAAGCATCACATCAATGTCAAATACAAAATCTGAGAAAACTGAAGAAAAAAATATCAATATATCACCACTTTTCAGACTGTTTAGTAGAAAGAACAAAGGATTTGCGTGCAAATACTTAGGATCAAACAATTTTTTCTGAAACCCATGCCTGTTTGCAAAAGCAGGAATAACACTCATATTCCAAATGACTTGTTAAAATGGAAGCAGGCAAAGATCATTTTCCCTGGCCTAAGAGAACCACAGAATCATAGAATTGTAGAGGTTAAAAGGGAACCTCCAGAGATCATCCAGTCCAACTCCCTGCATAAAGCAGATTCCCTACGGTAGGTTTCACAGAAAAGTGTCCAGGCAGTTTCTGAATATCTCCAGTGAAGGAGGCACCAAATCTCTTCAGGCAGCACATTCCAGTGATCTGTAAACCTCACAGGAAAGAAGCTTTTCCTCATGTTCAGGTTTGTGCCTGTTGCCCCTTGTTCTGTCACTGGGCATCACTGAAAAGAGCCTGGTCCCTTCCACTTGACTCCTGCCCTTTAGCAGGAGCTAAAAAAGCCTTAAGCATTGATAAGGTCCCCTCTCAGTCTTCGCTTCTCCAGGCTGAACAGCCCCAGGTCTTTCAGCCTTTTCTCATAAGGGAGATGCTCCAGGCCCCTCACCATCTTTGTGGCCCTTTGTTGGATCCTCTCTAGAAGTCCAGAGTGAAAATCCGAAATGAGGTTAATTGACAGCAGTGGTAGAAACCCAAAGGAGTACCAAAACACAAAAGAAGGTTTATAGAACAGTGCAGGAAAAATCATACACATGCCAATCATAAATTATATTTTGCAGCTATTAGTGCTAAAGAATGAATGAAAAGCACGTTACACGAAGAGTAAACAGTAATTTTCAGGAAACGATTTTTAATGAATGTGAATTATATTAATGTATAAAAAAGGACAAAAGGAGTCACCCTGCGAACACTAGACGCGAAGACAGGCATCACAAAAAGCTCAGTGTTAGAGGCACAGGGTGCAAGCCCGATACAAAGAATATTTCAGCTCCGTACCAGAACAAACAGTAATATAGCAATTGAGTGGGATCATACTAGTATTTTATCATGAGCAATCATGGAATTATTTTGATAATATCAAAGAAATCATGAAGGTTAACATTTCTGCGAGTGCCATTAACAAACATTGAATTTCAACTAAAACTTGTGGATGGCAGCAACGAATCAGCACTAACCATAAGACAAACTGTTCAGGCAGAAATAGAAAAGAAATGACAGAAAAAGGAAAAACACTGAACCCAAAGAATGCATTAGGAAATTTTTGCAGTATTGCTGCTAACTGGCCACCAGAAAATTTCTGCCTTCTCGTGGTCTTGTAGGTTACTCCTTGCTCAGAGCAGTATCTACTTTGAGTAAGGATCTGAAGGAAATTATTGGAAGAAAACAATTTCTTTCAGAATCATTGAGCCCACGAGACGGATAAGCAGAAAAATATCTGATGAAAGGCCAAGGAAGCTACACACTTACATAGATCAAAAGAACTAAAATGAGCCCACTAAGGCTCACAAAGAAGAATAATTCAATGCAAAACTGGGGTGCTTGGGACCAGAGAAAGACGTTGGCAAGGACTAGTTGGATGCTGTTTCATTAGGAGAACCGTGGCCACATCTTGGATATTAAAGATAGGTATATGTAGTTAAGCAGATCATCTGGAATCAGGTCTGTTTAAAGAGCATCTATGTTGCCTGTAAGAAGCTTTTACAGAGTTGCAGCTGACAGCATTGCTTGGAATAGAAAGCAGAGCTGGGAAGACGTGGGAGATCATATCCTTCACCTTGTCCCTCTGCTAAGAATAGCAGGGTAGTGAAGCTAAAACTACAGCAGAACAAGATTCTAAGCACTCTTAGCTACTCTAGTATAATATCCAGGACCCTTGCTTATCTCCCAAGGTATCCTGACCCTAGGCATGGATCAGGCAACAAAGAGTCATATCTAACAAATAATAAAAAATAAATCAAACATTGTCTATCAAAAACGTTTCTTGAGCTGTCTGCACTGTCTGAGTTTCTTAGCTGACACTCAAACAAGGAGGAAAAAGAAATAGATATATTGCTATCTTCACACCTTTCAGTGTGTAGCAAGGACCTGGAAAAGAGCAGTGCAAACCACAACCACTTCTGTGCAAACAGACAAGGCAGGTTGTATGGGGATGGAGTGGGGTACCCTGGACCATGACCCATGGCTTTCCTGCCAGGTCCACTCTCCCTGTCTGGTAGAAGATATTCAAGTGAAAACGAATGTGTGCTGTCAGTTAGAACTTCAACTGGAACAGTCACATGTAAAGCGACTATACTCCAATTGAGAAGATTTTCCAAAAAGTTACATGTTCTTGACAATTCACCATCATCTGCTTATAGTAAAGTGCAAAAACTGCAAGCTGATAAGTGAGGGCTGGAGATTTTCAAAGGTTCTTTCCAAAGCAGTAAGAAGGATACAGACAAATTTTGCTTCTTTGCATTCTCTATCTCCTCCGGTAATTTTCATGATCATTTCCAGCTTTGATAAAAGCTGTGAAAAGCAGGCAAAACAAAAGGAAGAGATAATATACAGGCACTGTGCACCCAGTAGACCTCAGAACAAAGCAGAAGCAAATATTTTGACTAATTATTTCTTTCACTGCCTCAATATTGCATGCTGCTGCTTCTCCAGTTTATGCAAAGTAAGAAATTTGTCTGACAGTGACAGAACAGCCATCACAGACAAAGCAGCAAGACTTTTCCACCAGGCCTTATATCACAGCCTGTTTTGTTTCAGATGGCAAACTGCAGCTTATTGGCTGGCAGTTTGTACAATTTACCAGCAATGAGAATTCACTCACAGCATATCATCACCATTCCACAACCAGTCATATGTCAACACCGAATTATCAGCTGAAATGACTGAGACTCTGTTAAAGAAAGCTGCAAGTATCAAAAATTTATGGCAGGCTATCCCTGATTGTAGAAACACTGTCACAAGAAGTATTCATTAACAATGGATTTGTACAACATCTGAAGTCAAGATGCTATTATATATTGGTGATTGCAATTCCATCAGTAACAGAAATGAGAATGGAAAAAGTGTAGAACAGAGGAAAGATACACGGTGGCAAGCTAAAGACCTTTCAGATGTATACTCTGAAGGACCTCAACAAGAGGCTATTATCTCAGAATAAAATGCACATATGCAAAAGAATTCTATAACAAGGCTGTGAATGGGCATTTAATTAACTCAAATCCTCACTATTGCAAATATCATTAGAAGGCAGGTGTGGAGATGGTAGAATACATTTTCCATTAAAGTTCAGTTAACAAGCATGAGTGAACCCATGAGCAGTTGACGATGGATATAAGAAGGCACTTGAAATATTTAATTTACAGCAGGCCCAAAGGCAAGAGTGTCCTCAGAGTTGGAAAGGTTCTTCCTGACAACAACATCAAACTGCCTCCACTATACAGAAAAGTCCTACAACTGTGCTGAGGTACGAAAGGACAGCATTCGCAGGAACTTCCCTAGCTTCCTTGAAATACAAAAATTAGGGGAAACCTGGGGACAATAACAAAAATAAAAGTTAATGCTTGTGGTTGGTAACGTATACAGACACACCACAAACTTTTGTTATCTGAAAAGCATAATATGAGGAGCAATTAATTGGAATACAGTTTCCCAATGCACTGGAAGAAAAACTATGATTACAGAGAAGGCTGCAGAGGAATGCTCATTATATTAAGACAATATTTTGAGAGGAAAGGTTGAATGCTATACTGTCTTGGCACTCTTATTTCTAGCATCTCTGCTTGAATACCAAGAAGATAAAATACAAAATTTTTCAGTTAGCGGCAGCTAATATTAAAGTGACTAAACATGTTGGGAACAAATCAGTGTTTTTATAATGGCTATACGTTAAACACTAACAACTCTTTTGAATTATCTGAGGCACAGGGGCTCATTTTTTAAAATGGTTTATGTCTTTTTTAAAATGTTTATGTCTTTTAATCTGAAATTATAAAGAACATGCATTACACTGTGGCTGGCCCATCACGTTCCTAGTGAGGCAATTGATATGTCTGTCACTAGACTTGCTTGACTGGAGACATGTCAAGCAACTCTGGGACCCATACAGAAGCAATCGAAAGTGACAGGGTAACTGACAGCTCTGACAAGTGATTGTAGAATACACTACACTGTACTGTGCTGTGGGAAAATGACCTAAACCTTACAGTTAATTCTGAACACCCCTTAGTAGCATGTGTTCCTCCACAGAGAATAATTATATTGCCAAAAAGGTTAGCAGAAAACAGAGTTGCTCCCGGTGAATGACTGAGTTGTTCCTTGTTTCTACCATGTCCAAGGAACAGAGTTCAGAGCCAACAGCCACTCTGTAGAACACAAACTGCAGCCAGCTTTCTCCCTTCTGTTCATGAAATGTTTAATTCCCTTCCTCAATATATTGCTGACTTTTCCTCTGAAGTCAGGATCAAAAAAACCCCTTCCTTTGTGTTCTCTGTGTGAATGATTCCGACAGAAAAACTGCACATTAACAGGCAAGAAAAAGGAAAAGTTTGTATACAATGAAGCATAGATAAAGTCAAGCAAAAATTCCAGCTAGAGCTAAAAGTGCAGTTTCAAGATTTGCGTCTTTTTCTCTATTTTTAGATCAAAACAAGCTTATGTAAGACTATTGGGATGTTTGCTTATGTATAGAGGTGTATTTAACTTCATGATGTGATTTCCAAATAAATCACCTAAATTTGATATCTGGAACATTTCATCTGATGTTCTTCACATCTACTTTTTTCTTGCAATGTTTCCACAAGGATGTTTTCACTAGCATCTAACCTTTGATTTAGGCTATTAAATCATATTTTGCTCTCCAATCTATCTACTGACATTTTATTCTTTCTATGGAGGTAAAAACTGTTATTGTTGAGTCGATCTGAAAGCATTTTCTGCCTCAAGGTGTTTTTCTGCTCTACAAGGGAAGGAATGGAAAGAAACAAAGATGCTTTTATGGACACAGACAGTCGATCTAGGTCAAAAAAACGTAACTAAATGCAAGTGCTAAGCACTTGCTTTACAGTATTATCCCTTGAACTAAAACACCCAGCTGATGCAGCACTCCATTGTTTTATACCCAAAGGAAAAAAGAGGTTCGGATTGAGGTCTGCTTTCAAGACAAGGTTGAAAACTAGAACTAGTGTTGTAGAAGTGTTGTTCCAGAAGAAGCATCAAGCTGGGAGCTACCTGGACAGAGAACGAATAGCAGGAAAGTAGCAGGGTGCTGGGGCTGGGCAAGGTGGATGTGAGGTAGGCAGGGAACAACATGTAAGTGATGTAAAAGTTTCAAGATTTCTCAGTGTCGTTTTTGAAGCGGATACTGAACTTGAATTTCCTGGTTCTTCAGGATTAAAATAGGACTGACGGTGCTACAGTGATCACTGAATGGAAAGATGTTTTCCAATGCTAATTTCAGTACTTATGAAACCATGTATTTTAAAGTCACTGTTCTGGGTGCCTGTGCCCAGTGCTGACCAGGGCCGGCCAGACCTTTATGGGCAGAGGCCAGGGGCTGTCACATGCTGGACACAGCCGTTTCCAGACAGCTCCAGATGGCTCCAGGCCCCACAGCAGGGCACATCTGAGCCCAGCAACCAAGCTGGCAGTGCCTCAGGGAAAAGAGATATCAGTAAAGGCACTGTGGGCACAGGTGGAGGAGGAGTCCCCAAGCCAAGGAGAAGAACCAGAGGGGCCCAAGGAGGAGGAGGAGGGCAGGAAGGGCTCCAGGCCCACAGCAGGGATTGCCCTGTGGCCCTGCAGAGCCCACCTGGAGCAGATCTGCACGCCACAGCCCAAGGAGGGCCCATGCCACAGCAGGAGGACATTTTCTGAACGAGCTGCAGCCATGGGGAGCCCTGCAGCAGCAGGGTGTTCCTGAAGGGCTGCAGCCCAGGGCAAGGCCCTGCTGGAGCAGGGCAGTGTGTGAGGAGGAAGGAGCAGCCGAGAGGGGCTGGGGTGGGCTGAGCTTGACCCCATCCCATCCCTGCACTGCTGGGGAAGAGGGGTCGGGTGTGAAGAGATGACATTGGGCCTGTGGGTGTGGGGTGGAAGGGGCTGTTTTAATATTCATCTTTTTGTTTTTCACCACCCAATTCTACTGTAATTGTCAATAAATAATTTTCTCTAATTCAAGCTTTCTGCTACCCATGTTGGTAACTGGTAAGTTACTCTTCTGACTTCAGCTCAACCTATGCAGTTTTCCATCCTATTTTCTCTCCGTGTCCTATTGAAGAAGGAGAGTGAGGGAGAGCAGCGTGGGATTTTGGGCCAGAGCCAAGGTTAACCCACCTCAGTCTGATTGGAAAATTCTAAGGAAAATTTTCTGAAACAATCTTTGCAATCTTACATTGAAATCCATGCAACAAACCCTCTGTTTAGACTGGCTGCATCTTTCAAAGAACAGGTCTATTTTTGCTTGTGTAAGCTTTCCTGGCCTCTTTTTATTGTAGAAATATAAAATTATAAATTAAGTGACATGACAGCCTTCCTTGAAACCTCTAGTTGAGGTGTGTTTCCCACTATCTTACTGGCTGTGTCAGAAAATTCTTCTGGTTATCATTATTCACTGGAAGAAAATTCCCCTGCCATTGCATTTCTATTTCCCAAAACAGCTTGTACATTTTAAATGAATACCCTCTGGATTACCAGCATGACAGGTGCAGGAGTGGGTTACTTCCCAGAAATGTCCTGATTTTAGTCAGTTACAGTGACCCTGAAAATCACAGTTAACTCAAGCCAGAGAAGAGTTAAAGAGAGACACATTTACTAAATTTAAAAGACACATCTGCAAAGCTTTACAGAATCGAAAGAAGAGAGAACTTCAAGCCTTGAGATAACTTCTAGCCATTTCTCCTGCCTTGACTGATACACTGACACTTTTTTCTGTTCTGACAGCAGAAAATTTCAGCACTCAACAACACCTGAACTCTAAGATTGACTGCACAAAACAAATCCAGGCATTTATGGCACACTTTTTTTTTTTAATTGTTCTGATTCATCTGCTGATATCATTTACGCATCCTATACCATGTCTTTGACCTAAGAGATAAGAGGAACTGGCCATTCTTCAACACACTTGCTTGAAGATGCTAATACCTGTGTGTCTGGCACGAATGGTCTTACCTGCATTGCTAGATGGCTAATAACAAGCATTGCGATTGTCTCAACTGTTAACAGCGAAGCATGGTGACCTTTTGTGGTAGGTGAGAACAGACTGATGAATTTTCAGAGTCAGCTCTAGAATTTCACATATTACATCTAGACCTACAATTTGTTTTGGAGACAGATGTGAGCTAAATGCAGATCGTTACTGGCAGTTACCTGAGACCAAATATCAAGGTTATCAAAGAGCAGGTCTATGCGGAGAGAGAGCACAAGAAAGATGGCAAGACAATGAACTCATGACTGTTGCATATAGCTTCAACAGCTCTTGCTTGGCTCGTGTTCCTCATAAAGCTGCACTTGGAACCATAAAGATCCTTGGGCTGCAGACAGAAAGTGATACTAAACTATTTCTAAGAGCAATTGGGAGTGAGCAGGTTTTGCTGCCAGTCTGGTGATTAGAGCACAACCTGTTGCGTTACCACACTGATCACAACATTTGCCTTCTCCACAGCATCTGCTCAGAGCGACGTTTTCCCAGGACGTATGTACTATTAATATATTATTTAGCAAACAGTTGAAGGGGTGTGATGGTGTCAGGAACATTTTGGATAACAGCTCTTATTCCTCCCACTCTGCTGTCACTTCATTTGTTTCCCACAAGGATACTTCTCAACTCTGAATTTGATCCCTGTTATCTACAAAATGTAGGAAAAAAAAAAAAAACATTAAAAAAATACATTGTTTCTTGTTTGTTTTACATTAGGAATAAGTAAGTGGTTCAAACTCAATAAATAAATCTACCTCAAATCCAAACAACTTTTCTTTCCATTTGCAGTCATTCTAATTTTAGTGACAGCTCAAATGAGTTAGCTCATTTTTTTTAATAACTTCATTAAAAAACAACATAAAGAACTCTATTGACTTTACTCTTCATTTCCATGAGCCTCTGCATTGTCACCAGAAGTTAAATCAACCTTGCTCAGTGAAACAATGAGATCAACAAAATACACTCATACTGTAAGCTCTTACCTAAGATTCTAAAGCCAGCAGAAAGGACACTTCCAAAAGACTGCTTGCCCCTTTTTCACTTTACCAGGCACCTCTTTTAGGACCAGGTCAACTATTTTCAGAATTAACCCATCTCTCCTCATTTACTACTGAAGAAGATGAAGTTGGATACCCAATGATTCTCACCTACCTTAAGTGTGAAATAGATGTGCAAAGGCAACTGCATTCTCAGCGCTTACAGATTTATTTAATAATCATAGTTCTTTTCTATCCACCTACAGAATCACTTTCCACCGCTTCCTTTTACCAGTCAGAATTTCTTAAAAAAATTATGTTCTCCTTCCTTAAGAGCTAAATAGCTAATGCAGATTTCTAGCTGAAGAATAGGAAGAAACCAGACTTTGTTTGTGGGGTTGAATGAGGAACACTGTTGGAAAGACTTAAAGCCTACAGAAAACACTGGGAGAATATAGGTAGAAAGGAGAGGAATGAGAAAGCTAGGGAATTAGGAAGAATTATAAATACCTTAATGGTTTCTAGAGGTGGACAGAATTGGTTAAAGCCTCAGAAAGATGTGGTTAAAAGTCATCAAGACAGAAGAAGAAACACCAGGGAAAGGAGGAGAACAAGGGACATAAAACACTATTTATCCTGCATTGGAGAGCAGTTCCTTGGTAGGAAAGAAGTAGCAGGCCCATATGTCACCTTTTTCACGCTTCATTTTATTCTGATTCCAGACAAAATGCTGTTATGACAGTTTATTTACTGCATTTGAGATCTTGTAAGTTCTTTTAAGTTTTCTCTTCAGAGACTTTAAAGTTACGGAAGAAAGATACAAAAGTCTTTGGCTTAAAACTTTCCTTGTCCTTTACCTGCTGTAAGGATTGGTTAAAATAACATTAAATTCCTTTGCTTTTTATTTAATCTCAGTTTTGGCCCTTCTCTTGACATTATTTTATTGAGTCCTATGTTTCTGTATGAGTTTTTTTTTTTTTTTCCTCATGCTATGGATAACATCACAGTGTTGTTATTATCACCATTTACTTTGTCACTATTCCGAGATTCTCTCGGCTTTCCTTATTTCTCATTTACACCAGACCTGGCATCTGTCTTATTTGGACAAGATCTGTCTTATATTGTGTTATTTACACAAGATTCCCATATGTTTTTTAAGGCTTCTTTGCCCTCAGAAAATGTTCTCATTTTTCTGCTTAATGATATGGGCTTCCTTTTTTCCCCTTGATATTGGTTGTCTCTGGAATTGCTCCTTACACACTTTGTGTCAAATTTGTAGAGAGTAGGGTGTTCCTTTTCTATTACATTCTTCAGCATGCTGTTAACCTTTTCTATCAGCGTTTAGAGTTTGCCCTGTCACAGTTCGTTGTCACAACATTTGCCTTTTGGGAGATACTCCTATCTGTAATATCAAATCTAATTTTGTCCTGACGCCCAATGGAACCCATGTAACCTTTGTAGATAGGTATAATAAATGTAATTTTGAAAGGACTGAACACAGGGAATTAAACTCTACATTTTACAGCCATTAGCATTACTGGTAAATGCTCCTTCCAGTCCAATTCCTTTTTCTTAGTTAAGATGATAACTTGCAGATCTTTGGTACTACCTAGGAGATGACTTCTAAATTCGTGCAATACTGTGATTGCTGGTTTGATGTTAATTTTGATATATATAGCTCAAGTTTCCTTTATTTTGAACAAAGCAGATCAAATCAAACAAGAATACTGTTGAATGAATATCCCATATAGACCTAAATCACAGACAGCACGTGGAGTAACTGGTAGCATACAGAAACACAGGTGAAGATAAATGCAGATACAGAGATATATTTATCAGGAGGAAGTAGATGCAGACTTGAAGATAAGTTGTATTTATACTTGACAGAAGGTAGGGATATAAAGGATACTGGCATGTAAAGGGACATGCGTGTGTATCTAACGTACATGTTTTTGCCCAAGATTAAGTCACAAACAACTTTTCTGTGTACATTCTTCCTTCTCCTAAGCCTCATTTCAATGTGAAACAACCCTGTAGCCTTTTGTACGTTTTGTTATTTTAATTTTGTCTGAAAAAATCTTGACATTGGAATTGTTGAGAAATGCAGTCACGAGGCAAAGCATTGGCTCCAGCAGGGGGGTTGACTGGAAAATATGATCACTGAGCTATTTACAGGAATTGAGATTTGAACCTTTGGTAAGAAATATGAGCAGAAGTGGTAAAGAGGAAGGGTTCTACACTATCACCATAACCCTGAATGGCTGTGCTGGAAAAATTACAAACAAATCAAAATTAAAAACAAATAATTACATAGATATTCATCACCTGTCATTTTCTTTGTCTTCCTAAATTATGGACAATGTTTTTGAGAAGAGGAAGGGCTCCATGTATTAATTAGCTGTGAGGTCATAAAGAGAAAAGTATTTCTTTATTTCAAGGAACTTAATTTTCAGATAAAATGAGAGATGACAAAGTAGATAAAACAATCTGCTAGAAGGGAGCTGAAGACTAAATAAGAGAGGTTATTAGAGATGCTCTGTTAAGTAATTACAACTGTCTTCACACTTCTTTACTCTTCACTTTTTAAGGTAAGACTTCTGTGAAAATTTTACAACTCTGGAGTTCTCCCTCTCCNTTCACCATGGAACTTATATGTAAAATGTTAAAATTGAGCTTGTACTTTCTATTAACTGTGTTGCAACCCAGGAGTGGTTATTAACGAAATCTTATAATTATGTTTTTTCTTAAATTAACTAACTGTGATACTTTACTAAAAAATTTGCCTGCTGATGATGTAGGTAATCCAGCTGGGGAAATGGAAATTCAGACATACCAGTTTTTGTCCTGCAGCTGGTATACATGGAAGTTCTGGTAGAAATACTGAGAAAATTGTTCACCAGCCTTGTCTTTTTGAAGCTCTGAACACTTCCGAAGAACTGTGACTAGTGCCTCAGGAATGCCAAAACTATCAGACAGTTCACAAAGGGCCAAACGTGCATCCCAAAAATCTGAATTTCTCCAGAAATGGCATGACACATACGAATATGAATATTCCCAGCACTCTTAGTTTTGCGGACATTGTCTAGGTTCTGCCAAATATAATGTTAGGGCACGCAAATAATATCTACTTAGAATAAATGATTGCATGTTCAATATTAGGTTCTGACCCTACTTATTTGCTCATTAAAATCAGGATAGTTTAACTGTATGTACACAAGTTAAGCACTTTTGGTACCTTAAGATTTTTGATAAATCAAGGACGAAGGGACATTTGTGTTAAGTAGGCAGAGTAACCAGTGTCTCCTAGACCATTTTGACCTTGAAAACCCTTATCAATCAACCAGCATGCATTTCTTCCACTGAACTTGTCTTTGCTTCCAGATTGAACTTGCTTCCTGTAGAGGTACCCAGAACCAGGTGAATTCCCTCACAGAAATACAGTGAGCTCTGGAAGAGTGAAACTCAGTAGAAGCCTAGGGGAAAAAATGTTTGCTCAGGTAATCTTACAATGGCCTCAGCTGCTGAACCTTAAATGGCTGCTGAAGTATCTTAGACTGCCTGAAACATCAACATTGCAGCAGGCAGATGGGACTCTCACTTTGCTGTATTCTGTATACACCTACAATCATTTTCTTTCTCTGTAATATTAAGAGCAGGAAAGGTTATTAAAAGATGCCAAAAAATGTGAATTCCATTATGCTATATTGCAAAATCCACAGACATTAACTAGATTTACAAGGTAAAAATATGTACTTAGTCCAAGTAATATTGTTGAATAATTGTCCTTTATATAGTAGGAATGACAAAAAGGGTTAAATTGTTTTTTTTGGTTTTTTTTTTTATGTGAACTTCATGTTCATAATCACATACACTAAGCATGACTGAGCTCATGAATAGCCCACTAAACCTCACATAGAAGAAATTTTTAATGAGAAATTATAGTTCAACTCATACACATTTTAGTATTTCAATGATTTTGAGAAGTCAATGAATACAAGAGTACAATTTGAAAAAATAATGATGTACATTATTTAAATGTGTAAATGCTACCAACTGGAATCACAGGCAATAGAAAACAAAGTATTTTATCTGTTCTTCTAACATCAAGAGTAGTTCTGTGGTTTAGGCTTTTTTTTTTTTTTTTTTAAATAATGGCAAAGAGATTCGGATTTTGTACTCAAACAGTACATTTCACCTGCATATATCCTCAGGCAGCATGATGAGAACTTAACAGCAAAGTTCTCCTTAATCTTTCCAAGGCCACATTTTTTTAAACGATAAACCTGTCCAAGCCATGTGGATCAGTACTGGCTGGAAAAAAGAACATTATTTTATCTACTTACTTGGTTTCTACTGTCACCGCATCACAGTTCCACTAAATATTATGCTCTTCTCTCATTGGCAGAACTTCACAGCTCAGTTGTCTTCATGAGCTTTAAGGGCCCTCCTAATGACAAGTTTTAAATGTTTTCTCTGTTCATACTAACAGAAACCCATGAGCCTATTAACACATGAAACGAGAATATTTTGTCAGATACTGGTCTGAGGCTTGCCTGAGGCCATAGAGGATACCTGCATACTCACCTGCAGAGTTTAGAAATGGATGAAATATGTTGACTCATATGGATAGATTAGGAAATCTAAGAACCTAAACCCTGTTGAACTAAAACCCTTACTTACCCTAAACAGAAAGATCAGCCCATGTTACGTAAAAACTTACCTCCTTTCAACATGCAAAATGTATATTTTTCCCCTCATTTCCTGATACAGTTTATATCTTGTCCTGTGGTGCCTTTACGTGCTTCACACTGGACAGAAAATATACAATAATAGTCCTTAGTGCAGACAGGAATGATCTGAGCCACCATTTTTCTGCGTATGGCCATTCACATTTACAGAGTCATACTGTGTTGCAAGTGCAGTTTCAGCAAGCTACAAGGCCTCAGCACTGGGGTTTGTCAGTCTCACTGTGTCTGGGCTTATCTAGGCTATGTTCAATCTTTGGTTTCCATTACAGCAGTTCCTGGTAGCCGTTACCTAATTCATCTTAGCTTTGCTTTACTTTGTGTAACTGTAGTGTAAAGCTTATTGCTAAAATAATATTGATATATTATCTGTAAGTGACAGGCAGTGTTAACAAATTCGTGATGTCTTTAGAATGAACTATCCATGGCTCTAGAATAATGGTGTGGTACAGAGGAGCGTAAGTGCAAGTGTTAAGAGAGAACATGGTTTTGAAAGTACAAATAATGTGTAACACTGGATGCCCTACAATCATAAACAGCTCAGCAAAGTTCAGTAACTGACTGCTAAAGGAATGCGACTTCAGGAGCCAAGAAAAGCTTTTAGGAATAACAACATTTTTTAAGATCAAATATCTAACATACATGAAACATGCAATATAAAGTAAATTCAGAAGTAATGTGAAACTGTTGACCAATGAAGAGAGACAAGGTGCAGACCACAGAAGTACAGAAATTGCCTTAATTGGAAAGAAACTCTCACCACCTACATTACAGTCCTTTTGCAAAGGATTCTGTGTGCTGAGGACTTGGTGCAACCCATCCCAATTCAATTTCAAACTTATGCTGTTGACATTGGGACCCAGAAGAACCTTCCATTGGGAAGCATAACTTTACAGAAAGTTGGCAAGTGTTAGGAAGATACGTATTATAATTTTAATGATATTATATTTAGACTTTCCTGGACTAATTAGATAACTTGGTCTCTGACTGTCCGTATCACTAGACCAATAACAAGTGTTTGCTCTGTTTTTATTAAATTGCAATTTTTTAATTAAGCATTTAATGAATTCTCACCTTTGTGTGTAAAATGTTTCTTTTTTTCCATTACAAAGTTTCTAATACAAAAGCAGAAGTTTACACAGTCAAACTGCAGAAATTGTCATGTGAGTATGCAGTGTAATTAAAGACAGAAAACAGTTTATCCTTTACTCTCCAAGATCCACTCAAGAGCTGAATGTCAAACACATCAAAAACAAACCACAGCAAATGCAGTGGTTGGTTATGGTAACTAAAGGATAGATACAGAAAGCACACATCGAGTAATGTTTCTTCTGGCTAGTAACTGTATGTTTCATAAGCTTAGACTTGAGTGAATAACCAATATTGTTCAAAACAAGTTGGCTTCTTTCTTTTAAGAAAAAAAGGGGGAGCACAAGAGAGGACTGCTTGGATTTTGACAAGGACAAAAAAATTCCTTAAAATGATGACTCGATTTATAAGTACAACTTTTATTAGATAATCATTTATCTAGCCAATGCTCCCAAATTTCACAGAAATTTCGGAGGGAAAACTTGGACTGTGAGAGAAAGACTCCAGAAATCTCCAAAATCTTTAAATAAGCCCACAGATGACTATTAAACCACACTAACGCACACAATGTAAAGGCAGTAATAGTTAATGATGGTTAACAAAAGCTTTGACCATATCCTGGTCCCCTAATTTGTTTGGAATAATGATTGTTTCAATTATAAAATCAGATGTCAGTTCAGACATCAGCATTGGAGATGATCTAGGAATTTTACTGTGTAGACATCAGTCTTCAACTAAATCAATGAAAGATATTAAATAAAGTACAGATGGTCTGGTAAATACTGCCAAGCAAATAGATCTTAATGCTAATTAATCAAAAACAGAAGTTATGAAAATGAACGTAATAACCAATAATTTCATCTGTCTGGCAAATCAAGCCTTGAAAATTGTTAATATTTTTACATTCTGGAGGTGTGCCATTACAGCACAGGTGACTGCAGCCTGTGAGGCCTAAAACAAGTTAACTCTATATTTAGAAAATTAGTAATTGTTGTCTTGGTGTCCATCTTCTGTTTCTAGCAGGCAGCCTGTGGGCAAAAAGAACGTGGTTTTTTGCAGGTATGCTAAGCTGCTACACATCTATAAGACAATGCCTTTGAGTGGGCCTGAAATTATTTCTTCAAGTTCTGAGGACTTGTTAGATAAGTCTAATTTTGAAAATAGACAAAATAAGGAAGAGGAAATAATTCAAACATTGCTATCTGACAATATGAGAAAGATTGACAGTCTCTTTGGAGAATAAGGTTGATCACTGACATAAGTTATTTCTTTGGTGAATTTGGGTCTAGGACAGAAAGTTCTCCCTACACGTGGAATGGTCAGCTCAGGAACGGTTAAAACATTATCATGAAATTAAGAAAATTAATTCACTGATATGTCATGTGACAGACAAGTTGGATACTTTCACAAGCAGTGAAGTATGGCAATCAGAAAGCTTAGGGTACTTCTGAAGCTCATCTCTTACAGGACAGCAAATCCACAAACCCGATAAGCTGCCCATGAGCACAACTGACTGTTGGCTCTGTCAGGAGTTTGGATAAACAGCGGTAGGTTAGTCACAAGGGGTTTCATCTGACTTTGATTTTCTACCTAATAGCACAAGAAGTTTGATAATAGAACTGTTGAGAGGTAAACTGCTTGTTTGCTTTTTAAAGAAGTGCCCAAGTTATCCTCTGCATTACAAGGAGAAATTAGGGAGCACTCTCTGTAACCACTTCCCTCATTTTCTTGCACCTACCAATGTCCACCATGACTTCGGCTGCTTCCTTATCTTCCTACCTAGTTATCATTGGACTGGAAGGAGAAAGAAGTGCTGACTTCTCCCTTTGCCAGCTTCTCACAGGCCATTTAGTTCCTGGAAATAGCAAGATAGAAGATGACTGCTGATCCCAAGACTAGACTGGCTCCTAGCAAATGAAGGATCTCTTCTCAAATGGTACCACTCAGAGGTGAAAAACATTATTAGAACTGACAACCAAATGTGATTCTTGTTTTTCCTCTCCATTTCATGTTACAGCTTCTCTATCATAAGCCACTTTATGGTGTATCTCTATATCATTGAGGAGAATAGCACACCTTGGGGTTTCTTGTGCAGCTTCTCTATCTGTGCATCTCTGCACTGCCTCTAAGTAGCGCATCAGGTATGTAGAAACATTCCGCTTGCAATCTGTTTGTCAGCTTCAGTAGCTTACTGGAGATCAATGCTCCAAGAAACAACCTCTTGATCATTCTAATGCTAGAAGTAGGAATATTTGCTTTATATATCTTTGAAAATAGCTTATCCTAGAAAACCTCTTTCAGAAAACTGATAATTCTTCAGCTCTGTCAGCAAAAGTCCATCAGTTTGAATGTGGATATCCTTCTATCCACTAGAAAAGAAGCAGATCATCCAGTAGACTGATTTCAAACAAACGTATTGATTTTTGCACTTCAGTGAGAAAAATGGTGTATAGGGGCTTTCCACTAACACCACAAGAAAGATGTTTCAGTTTGTCATGAGTTTATTTTAAAAAATTTCCATCAGTTTCAGTTCAACACTCCATCTTATGTATAATAGCTACATGCCTTACCATACAGAATTTATTTCTACTTTGATTATCAATGAAAGTCAGAGGAATGATTTAGTCAATGACTCTATTGAAAAATCACAAATATTTTAAATATTCATTATTTATAACTTATTACAGCACACGTGAGGTATCAAACTTTTTTTTAAGAAGCTTTAGTAGCCCTAGAACTCAATGAGCACAGCCTTTGCCAGTACAAGCATTTACTAAACCTGAGACTCTTGTAATCACAAGAATTTTCAAAGAAATTTGCATTCATTGCATTTGTTTTCAAGCTTGAGTCTTCTTGTTTGAATTACATTTGTTTTTCCCATCATCAGATTGGTAATTTTTTTTTTTTTTTTTTTTAACAACTGAGATTTCTATAAGATTACAAAAAAAACCACCAAGTTTTCTAAATGTAGTAATAAAATATGAAGAGTTGGCAAAATCATTTCCTTTCCTCTTCTCTTTTTTCCCCCCCTCATATATTGTTCTCATACTGCAATCTATGATCTTCATTTGTTTCTAGTCTCATACTGTTTTTCCCTGAGAAAGATATAAAATAGAACTTCAGAATTCAGCACTTCTTTTATACCCACAAACACCACAAGTCCAGTTTAGGACATTTGGGAAGAGACTACACAAGCCTTTCACTTCACATTTCCCCTTGAAGAATGTCCCAGCGCAAAAACAAGGCAGAGCTGTTTTATGTAATGATTTTCAGCAGCAAAAAAAGAACTATCAGGAGAATCCATCAACAAATCTTAGTGTCAATGCATTTGGACTTGCATGGGTACAGCAAAGATAGGATCTGCCAAATGATAGACTCTAGAATACTTAAATGACAATTTACATGTTGTTTCTTCATCTAATAGACAATCTCATAGTTGTTTGGATCAAGTTGATCTACAGAGGCATATTCTGCTTTCATTTACACCTGTAAAATTTTGTTGACGACAAAGTGATTAGATAGACTCAAAGAACAAGGAAAACATTTTCACTGAAATATCAGAAGACTGAAGATGAGCATCTCTCATAGTTTGGGGATTGATTTCAAACAATAGGTGTGTTTGTTTGGGGGATATTTTCATTTCTATTTTGAATAAGTAAGCGACTTGGAAAGCCCGAGAGGAAATTATGCTCACATTTCAAACTACTCCAATCATAAGAGCATTTAAGTCTCAAGTCTTCGAGCTGAGTCTTTTATGTATAAATATAGCAAGGACTGGCAGAATCTATTAGGTAGATTAGTGATAAATAAAACCTGACATAAATTGAGCTGTTAGGTGTTCCAGATAAGGTAAAAAGAAATGATTGAACTCCTTAATACTCTCAACAGAAGCGCATAAATGCAATTTACTTTGCTTTCGAGTACATAGAAATAAACTGAGGCATTAAAAAAAAAAATCTTACTACTGCAACTTTTAGCTAATATTAAGAAGCAGAAAATTAACTAACAGTAATACAGGAAACAGTAAGTATATGGAACAGGATTAATGAAGTTGGGGTCATTTTGGCTGGTCTGGAGAGGGATTTTTGACACTGAATTCAACTATTAAACTTTGGAATCTGTGTTGCTGCAGTTTTTGTACTTGAGTTTACAATATAGCAGAAAGATGTCACTCAAATGTTGCGCTGGCAGATTTCATATCCTAAAGTGAATAGGACTTTCTGTCCTGTTTAAATGTTCTAATGGCTAAGTTTTAGCTCTTCAAGAATCTCAAGTAGAAATCATATTTTAAAGTTCCACAAAATTCTAAAATAACCAGTATTTTGTTATAATCAGCAGTATATGACTGCTTCTTGCTGTATTAAGATTTCATGAGTTTTGGTCAATACTCAGTCCCTGCCAGACAAGCTGACAATATCCCTTATTTTGTGAATTTCTACTTGCACAGCTGCTGTATCTCCGTGGTCTTATGAAATTTGAGCATCAGCTGTAATGTGTAAAAGCAAATCATATTTTCATTGCCATTTTGCTGTGTAAAAATCTTAAACTTGACTGAAAAAGGCTATAACACTGTCATGAAAATGCTTTTCAAGTGGAAAAAAATACAGGTTTTTACAATAACATTGCTTCCAAATGTATATTAAAATGCTTCTAATACTAAACTTAACATGAGAGTTGGCTAATATCTGAGTGCAGATGTATATCCTTTCTAAAATGATATTCTTGATTGATCTGTGTTATTATGGGGAAATAAGCGATTTACTGAAATATTGTTCTTTTTCTTTTTAAATAAATTGAATACCTCTGTTGTGGCAGAATATATGTATATTTTAAATATTGTGATATTAAATCAAAAGGCAGTGCTAGAAGGAGTGATATGATGTTGAGTTCATCTACTCTGCTCTTGCAGATGTTCAGATTTTTGTTGCAGAAGAACTTGAGCAACTGAAGGAGGACTCAGTATCTCCTCTGGCACCAACAAGAAAGCACAAATAGGATGTAGGGAGCTAAGTCCAAGAAAACATTCTTGGTACCCTGAGAAAATAGCTGGGAGGAGCCAG
This sequence comes from Penelope pileata, assembly GCA_013396635.1. Taxonomy (NCBI): domain Eukaryota; kingdom Metazoa; phylum Chordata; class Aves; order Galliformes; family Cracidae; genus Penelope; species Penelope pileata. The sequence continues at coordinate 427,393 of WBMW01003682.1, read as the reverse complement.
AACACTTGGAGCATTAGATGCTGACTTTTCTGTTTTGCTACTGTTGTGATAGTGTTTTTTTTTTTTCCCCTTATGCAAAGTAAGTCTGATATAAACCACAGAAATAATACTGAGAGCACAAACGAAGGGAGCCTTTGTCCCTCCCACTCTAAAACAACATCTTATTACTAGAGTTGCCATCTAAGAGAATAGTCATTATTATCCAGCTGCCAGTTTTCATGGAATTGACGAACGCCAGTGAATATAAAATGGTTGATGATTATAAGGTTATTTTTTGTTTCTCACTCACTCTTGACTTGACAGCTACATATTTTACCTATCCTGAGAAGATGCTAGACTCCTAACTGGTGCGTAAACCAGTTACTCACATATGATGAATGATTTTTGTTTATCCAATTAGCTATACTACCTTCAGTAAAAGTGGGAGAAGCGATTCTGCAAAGAGATTTCCAGGAGAAAGTATAACATCTTTATGGTTTCCTCTTTCTGTTCTGAAAATAGTCTCTTCCATTCCCAGTTAGTTTAGATAGCTTTTTAAAGGATTCAGAAGGTTCCCTAGTAATAACCTTGGTTATCTTGCTGATTTCATATGTAGTTTCTTAGAAATAAATAAATTAAGAACAGCAACACTGTATTTAAGCATCATGAATATGTGATTTCCTGAGAGTGACAAAACATAAAGCTTCACTGCATGAGCCTACCTGACAACACAATGATACCCAAGGGAGGTTCATTGTAAAGTTCTAACATAGCTAATAGCAGGGTTTACACAGAGGGTGTTTGGTCCCAGAAGCAAAAGCCAGTTCTATAGCACTGGAAGAAACCTTAACTTAGCAGGTACATCCAGTACACTGTATCAGCCATTAAAAACAGAGAAGGCAACATACAGCAGGTAATAACTAGGGACACAGCTTGATACAGTCTCATTGGCAAGGGAACAGACAGAAGTTGGCAAATTGAAGTCTGAGGAGAAAGTACAACCAGAATAGAGAAATACAGTTCTGTGGGAGGCAGAGTCAAAACTGGTTCATTGTTATGTGACAAGCTAGTAATTTTTGTTATCATCACTGTTTCATTCACTTAATATTGGAATATTAGATGACAAGAATAGCAACCAAATACTACAACCAAGGATTAGTATTGCATCCTGGGGTAAGAATAAGATGAATAAAGCTCAGATTCAACAATAGGAGCAACGTGCATGGAAAAAACAGAGGTTCTCCTGTAGCCTTCTTTGTTAAATTCAAGAAATATTAAGTTCCTGAAAAGAATTTTAAAACATACAAGTATTTTCCTCACAGATTCCAGCTACTACTTCAGTAACTGCAATCAACCACAGAATATGTTACCCACCCCTATGGAGGACACACATGCATTTAAAGCACAAGTCATTCTTAAATTTGTCATAACGCTGCTTTTAAAATTGAATTGAATGCTACATAGTTTTGCCAGTCTAGGAAGCTGATGAATGCTTTGATTTCAGCATCTTGATTAAATCCAAGAGTGCCTTACAAATCTACAACCTTCAATTGCAAGGTTCACATTGATAGGTTATGTTTGTCTGCTCTAAAAATATTCTTGAACTAGTGTTTTGCAACTGAAGAGACAAAATTGCTTCAGACAAGTTCTTTGTGATTCCAGGCAAAGTATTACAGGTTTTAATAACAGACATAAACAAAGATTCCACATAAACATTGACTCACCCACCTTGTGAGGGGGAACACTGACCACGCCACTTTACTTTCCAGAAAGCAGCCTACTTCTAAGAGATATTCTCCTTTCAGTGGCTGACCCTTATATGAGTCCAGAGTGGCTTTCCAGTTACGTAGGGCACACAGGTGCCAACAATTTGCCTGTGCTCCCAAGGCCAGCCACACCCCTTCACCAGGTACTCAATCTCAGATTCAGGCCGCGACCTAACAGTTCCCCTACAACTAGGAAAGGTGGAGTCCAGCTCCCTGGGAAAAAGTGAATAGGTGGTATGTCCAGAACTAGTGACAGTAAGGGGGAAAACAGTAGCTCAGGTGTTCCTGTTCCAAAGAGTTGGGCCTATGGTCTAATAAGGTTTTCTTTATATTCCCTATAAAATTTATGAGTGCTGTGTAATATTAATCGTATTTTCTTACATGTATTTGTTCTCTCAAGTAATGTTAGAACACCAAGGCTGTTCCATAGGTAATGTAGAAAATACGAGCACCACTTGAGCAGAGAAGTTCTTCCGTATATCTGTCTGAAGAAAGAAGGAAAAATTATCTTTATACCTTATTCTCAAATACCGTTATGTATAACGAAGTAATCCTCTCAGTGCAAATTTTGTTCTTCTGTACTGGCAATTTGATCGCATGCAGAATATGTGGACAGTGACTTTTGTTTACCATGATTCATACTTTGTTGACATACAGCTATCCAGCACAACTCATATGTCACTTGACAGTAACATCTTACCATCATTGGTCATCTTTGAGCTAATTCTCTCCTGCAATGTAAGATTCAGCAGTCCTGCCTGACCTGACCTTCTGCTGCGAGAAGTTTGTTGGTACAGTGTTCTTGCTAAGACTTTGCTCTTGAAACATGTACATTTACAGATGAATATAGTCAAATAGAAGGTAAAAATTCTCTTTGCTTACATCTGTGGAAACTTCACCAGTAATTTCTTTAAGGATTGTAAGAAACTGATGGAAATTAACAAGTAGAAGGAATGTTTTTGTGGAGAGACAAAGACAGACTTTGCATCCTCCTTGGAAGGTTGCTAACTGTCTTTAACTATACACACAAACAGTCTTTTATGTGCATGGGGATTTGCCAAGGCAATTGTCCAGTTCCAACTGTCCAGAGCATTACAACACAAACAACTGCAGAAGCCCACAAGACTAAAACATGATGTTTGAGACAAGATTTTACTTATTCTGGTTTCTTTATTAATCCTTGATATATTTTAATTGACATGAGTGGTGATTTTCCTTCCACTGCATGTTTTCTGGTTTCTGGTAAAAGTAAAATTGGAAAAAATATTGATAAAATCACTCCTCTGAATTGTACTTGACTGTACATATATGTACTTAAACATACATTTTTACTTTAAAAAGTAAATTAATGAAAATGATACAGAAATCCACATCTTTTAACAATTCCATAATGATAGACTCTCACTTTGCTGATAAATGTAGTTCTCATTAATACTATTTTTCTGAAAGCCAGACAGAAGCATCATTTCTGGACTTCCACAACTACATTGAGTTGTTTCCATTTTTCACCTCGTCACCAACACTAACAGTTCATGAAGACACAGGTAGCTCATTTATGCCCTCAGTGTAATTGGAAAGCAGACACATTTTTCTACTTTTCTGTTCAATATTGATTGTTTCTATGCTGAATAACTTTTTGTAAGCAGAAGAATACTAAGGTGATGCTATAATTCCTATGAGGTCTTGTAAAATACAGTCTACTGAGAAAAACAATACTGTTTTGAAATAGTTGCTTTCCAAATCAAGCAGCTTTTATACTTGCCAACTATAAAAAGGAGGTTTTTGTAAATTAAATAGATATTAAACTGATTTTCTTTTGTCTCTTCACATAACCATTTGCTGTTGCCTTCCATCCTGTCTTCTAATCACAGAATTATAATTAAGGTTGGGGAAGCTGTGGACAAGCTCATCTAAATTTCAATCTCTGATAAGATTTACAGGTTGAATACAGGTAATAATTTCATCAGACATAAACCCAGCTGGCATTTTAAAATTAACACTCATTCACATCTCAAAATTAAGTGCAAATCTTTTTTATTAAGCCAACACCTGAAGGCAAAGGCATTTGTTTATAAGTATTAGTGAAAACTGTGAAACCCATTATGTTAGTTTTAGGATAACTGTAGTTAAAGCAGAATAACATGCAGTTCTACATCCAGGAATGCTGCCGTTATAAAGTAAAAAAAAAAAATAAAAAAACAACCCTAAAAGATCTGCACTTCCAAGTATCTCAAAATTCTGTGCTAATTCTGCCAAATGGCACAGATCTTAGTGCCTTTCATGCCTTTATTTTAACTGTACAGAGCTGAATGAACTAGTTTTAGTTTTTTTGTGAATGGACTGAAGAGCATCTGTTTTAGAACCAGTGTTGTATGACTGCACAACTAGGTATAGAGAAGTGCAGAGTCAAGGTGCACAACTCACTATGTAGTCCTAAAATTCTTCATAAATAGGTATTTAATGAGGAATATAATCTGATTGTCAGCTGCCATCTTCTAATTTACATTCATTGCCACTCTACAGATTAGTTCTATACCTACTTCAGCCTAAAGCACATCCTGCTACCAAACATCACTTCTGCTCTCTGTTTTCACCAGTGCTTGGTGTTTGGCCTTTTGTCTGTGCAGAGGTCTATTCTCACACAGCCAGGTAGCATAGATTACTAACCAAGCTGTCTGGAGGAGAAAGAGTTGTTCCATCCTCAACGCCTCAATACTGGATACCTTGGTATAAAATAACTAGAGTTTGTTTGAAATTTTGAGATGATGTTTATGACTTTGTCATTGGTCCATCTCCCATGTTTTCATGCCTGCCCCTATCCTGATTCTTCTCTCTCCACAGCCTCTTTATGTGCAAATTTAAACAATTAAGCACATGTGTATTCTTTCTCCTCCCTTTGTAACTCCGAAAATCTCCATCATCATCCATCTTTGCCTTCTTTGAAAACACATTTACCTCCAACATCTCTTTTCCTCCAGCTTGCCACTAGATATTATTGCTTTTTTTTCCTCACCCACTTTCATCTCTATTCCTTGGACAAAGCTTTTTTTTTTTTTTCTTTGAGGAGCCTAGCATTCTTCTATGCAAAATTTCCTACCAAAAGAAGTCTCTATGGTTGTGTAGCCTGCCTGATGCTCTGTCAGATCTTTTATGCACCAGTCTACTCCTTTTACTCTTATTTTTCAAAGTCTTCCTTTAAACTCTTCTTCCATTAGGCTGACATGCTCTAACTGGTCATAGAAATGAGTGCATTAGAAAGGCTCATTAATAAGTACTCAAATACCTTCTGGGCATAAGACATGGAAAGATTTGAATGATATTTCCAGTTTATAGTCCAATCAACTCATCATGACCTTGTGGAGCTCAGGGAACACTACTGACCTGAAGAAACAGCTATAATCACAGAATCTCAGAATCGCAGAATCACAGAATTGTAGGGGTTGGAAGGGACCTCTAGAGATCATCAAGTCCATCCCTCCTGCCAAAGCAGGTAATAATAATGAATAATAATTAATAATAATTTATCAGTGGGTGTAAAGCACCTTGGATGTGGCTGTCAGAGCTCTTTGATCTCCCTTTCAGAGCAAAAAGAACAGTCCCAAAGAAACTAAGCCTCTGCTTGGTGAGAGATGTGAACATAGACATTGTCTACAAGTGTTAGGTTGCTTGAAATGGTAGGGAGCGTTTTGAGTCTTGGAGGCTAAAAGCAATAATTTTTTCAGAAAAACACATTAAAAAATAGGATAGTGCTACAGTGAGGTCATCAGACACCTCAGAGTATATATACATATGTTTTAACCTGACAGGCAGCTGAGCATCACACAGCCATTTGCTCACTCCCCCACAGTGGGATGGGGAAGAATATCAAAGAAGTTAAAAAGTGAGAGAACTCGCTAGTTGAGATAAGGATAGTTTAATAAGAAAAAGGAAAAAGAGCGAAGAAAAGAATAAAACAACAAATGATTGCTCGCCACCAGCTGACTGATGCTGAGCCTGTCCCCAGACAAGAGCAGAGCCCCTGGCCAGCTCCCCCAGTATTATTGCTGAACATGATGCCATGTGGTACAGGATATCCCTTCAGTCAGTTGGGGTCAGCTGCCCTGTTTCTGTCCCCACCCATCTCCTTGTGCACCTTCAGCCTACTCCCTAGTCAGGCAGTATGAAAAGCACAAGTCATTGATGGTAAAAGCACTGCTCAGCAACAACTAAAATACTGGAGTGTTATCAGCATTATTTCCATCCTAAATCCAAAACCCAGCATGATACCATTGAAGAAAATTAACTCTATTCCAGGCAAAATCAGAACAATACATTTTACATGTACACCTCTGTGGCAAGATGAAAAAGGTGAAGCAGATTAGCAGCCAGGTGATAAACTACACTATCATCTGCCTTCACAACTTCTGAATTGTTATAATTCACTGCTCTCTGCAAAACTGCAAGCCACAAGGTTGCATGAGCTTTCTTCCCCTCACTGATCTCCACAATCGTTTCAGAATATGCCCCTCATGACTGAGGACTCAAGCCCACTGAGATACATTGCGAGCTGCAGGCTTGGCACAGGTATCACCCAGATCATATGCACATGGGACCTGCAAGAACTCCCTTATAGCATGGCAAATAAGTGGGTTTTTTGTTCTTACTTCAGCTTGTTATTATAGAGAACAGTGTTAAGCACTCCTTAAATACGCAGTATGGTTTGGTACATCTGGCTGATGTGAAGGCATTAGTTTTGTTCCTCAGAGTGTGCAGGAGCCCAAGGTAATAGCAGGCAGAGGTGTCTGCACACAGCCACTGAGGACTGAGGACAGAGCTGTTTCCTTGTTTTTAATGTCATTTCAGAATTAATAGAAAGAGCTGTAGAGTCCAACCTGCTGTGTATATTTACCATGAGGATTAGGCTTTCTGATTAGCTAATAGAGTCTAGATTGCATGTGTTTCCACTTGAATTGGAACTACAATACTTCCATTATTCTGTCAAAGCATTATTTTTACAAAATATTCCCTTCTGATTTTAATTGTTCTTCTTCACCATACACATGCTATCAATTTAACCTGTTTGCATTCTACCTACTGTTATGTGAAATTATTTCATGGATGGAGTGAATTCCCAATAAAATGTGCATGAAATTAACTACCCTCTTTCTCTCATTAACTTTAATAGCACTTACAGCAAATGATTCCCCATCCAGTAAGATTATAACGACAAAAACAATACAAATACTCAACCTGATTTTGTTAAGAGGTTCCATTTTCTTTACAATTTTTGTAAAACTGACACATGAATATCTGAATAAATGGTATTCTGTCTGTGTGTTTGTTCATGTGACTACTCACTTTGGCATGCTAATTTGGTTTACTAATTGCAATAATTTCACTGTTTCTTTTCTATCGGAAAGTGCCTGTCAGAAGGAGACTGTCAGTTGCTTCTTTTGTGTTTCTTTCAATAAGAAATGATCACAGGATAGCCAAACCTGAAGAGTCTAAAGAGAGAGTTTCTCACACCACTTTGCTCCAAATTTATATTAACATACTTGAGACAGTTCAAAAGCTGAAAATATTTTATCAAACTTCTAATTACTGTGGCAGGCTAAGCTTTACATTTATATGACAAGATGGTTGAGACTTTGAGAAATTCAGATGTAAGAGCTAGCTAGAACGATAGCTTGCAAACATGATCACAGAGCCTTCAGATGAGGGGCTATTTTAAAAGTCCTGTTGCTCTTTTTGTAATTTCCATACCACCAGGAGAAAGAAAAAACAATTGGACTTGTCTATCCCAGGCATAGCCTGGACTGTTACTTTTCCCTAGAGAGGCCTTTATCAAATACACCCCTTAGAGGCAAGTACAAGAGGTGGTGTCTACCTGACAGAGGGAGAGGAGGAGCCTGGAGATGTTCTTCTTGGCTTTGCCCTTGATATTACTGTTTGTGCTACCACAGAGCCTACAAGACTTGGTCTGTGCTCTGGAGTCCCTTAAGCAACACATTGCCAAGGCACAGATCCCAAACATGCCATTCCTGAGAAATATATAACAGAAGCAGAGCAGACTCAAGCAATGGGGAGCAGAGATGAGCAAATTCTGGATGATGTGATCTACCATTGTTCAGTGTCTTGTAGCAGAGGGGTTTAGTGACCCTTGGCTCTGAGAAACAGCGGTTGTCATACATTTGAACGTGTGGGAGTAGGTAGGCATTGCTGTCACGTGACAGTCCTTTCAGAATTTAAACACGTGGCACTAGAAAGATGGTGCATGACAAGACTGAGTATTTATTAGCTGAACCAGTCGAATGAAGTTGTTTATTTTTTGAAACGCTCACTACTATCAAGCTTTAAAATACTACTTTTCCCAATGTTGTTAGGGCTAAAAATGTGTCCATGAATGTTCCAATAATATAATGTAGAACAAAAGCTTCATCTCATAGAAATCCATCAACTTAGGTGTTTCTTGCAAGAAGATACCAAATTTATACAAACAACCTCAGACCTATTAGTGGGAAAAATGTTAGCAGTTTGGTTTTATTGTGCTGGAAGAGAGCAGAGACTTTCATTTCTAAGAAAATACTCTATTGGAAAAGACACTCCTAGCACTACTGCAGCATCAAATATTCCTGCTGGGATTTTCATGCAGTCTTGGTAGAATCAAAAAACAGACTGAAACTGACAAAGTCCTGTATGATGCTGAGTACCACTTTACAAAACTTCCCATTGTCATGTTAGGTTAAAGTCAATAGAAGGTAAAAGCACTACAGCAGATGTGTTTTGAGGCCTAATCACAAAAGCATGAGCATGACACCGTTAAGTCCTAATTCCAGCTTTACGACTAATTCATCACCTAAATTTGGTGTACAAATTTTCCTGGTGTGTTGCATCCTACCCATGAGTGACAAGCCTACTTGTCACGGTTAAACTGAATGAAGTCTCTCTGTGCTGCCAGAGGAACGCAATATTCAGGAGGAAGACTATGACCCAACATTTTGGTTTTAATCTCCCTGTATAAAATGCACAAAATAATGCCTGCTTCAAGAGGTTCTGAGTTTATTAACTACTGTGTGTTTGAAGTATTGAATAGAAGCAGGGGTTTTGCTCTTGTGATCAATTGCTTATTATTATAGAGAAATAGTTAAAGAATAAATTGAATATTAAATGGGAATTGAAGGCAGTGTTACAACAATCACCAAATGGCACCAGTTCACAACTTTTTATCCTAACCTGTGTTGGAGTTCCTCGTGGTTTAGTTGTGACTATTTTTAGCTTTCTGAGGCTCTGTGCATCCGTGCATGGCACAGAAGTTCTTTAAGCAGCGTCGGAGCTTTCTTTCTGTTTTAGTCTCAGGTGCAAAGTCCTGAAGCAGAATTTTCCTTTGACAACAAAGAGAAACAGGACTGCCTTGCTTTTGTTTAAGAGATGGCTGGGTATATATATATATGGGTATATATATACATTTATATACATGCATATATACGTATAGGTATATATATGCGAAACAAAAGTCCATTAGAATATACTGTGACACTGCCTTACACATCAGACTCACTCGCCAGACAATTTGTAATCCTAACTCTCCAGTCTTAGCGATATTTATTTTTAACATGAAGAGAAATCTGTCCTGGAAGAACAGGTAATTATATAGTATTGGTAGCCCTCTGTAAGCAGTGGTGAAAATAAAACATCTGATGAAGCCCTGGACCTGCAAGAACATATGTTATGTCTATAGCTGATGTGATACCATGTATTCTTACTGATGTCAGTACTCAAAGTTATTTTGCTTAATTAACGTTAGACATGAATGTTGCTTTACAATTATCTAGTCTCAGCTATATTGTGTGTAGCTGTATGAAGCTCGTAAGCATTTTGAGTTTGCCTGCTGTTCGGCATCTTTGTCACACAATACCCACATATTTCTGTGCTGTAACACTGCAGTGTAACATTTGTTACTCAAGTGAACCCATTTAATCACAAAAAGGTTGTTTAAGAGATGATTAATCATTAATACAGGCTGCAAAATAGAACAAATTGGCTACAGAAAGTGCTCTCTGTGAAAGAAAATGAGTTTAGTGCCTCTCCATTAACTGTTTTTCACAGCCAGTGGATGGCTAAGTGCCCATTTGTCCTTGGAAATAAGTGTGACAAAAGAGGTTGGAACACAGCAGTTCTTTGAGGAAGTTTTTGCCTAATGAGAACGCCTAATGAGAAAAAAATAAGTAAATGAATCCATTTGAGATGGCGATTAGCAATAAGAAGCAACATGGCACCCTATAAAAATGTAGCAGTCAAATATTTTAAATTCTTGAAAATAGGTGTGTGTGACTTTTCCAGAAGCAGACTTATTCCAGAGTTTTTTCAGATCTCCCCTTGCCTTTTTTCTTTTTCAGTAGGTCTGCCTTAAGAGAAAAGAGATCCTAAAATATATAGTTAGATGAATTATGGAAGTATGAAACTTGCATAACATATGAAACTTCACAGATTTGTTAAAAAAAAAGAAAAGACAACAGTGGTGATCTCTTTCTTTCATTGCCTATATAAATGTGGCTGAGTTCTGGGGGGCACTGGTGTGTGTATACGTTCACAAATAGGAAATGTGCATGTAAGAAAAATATGTCAAATGACTTGTGTTGTCTAGAAACTCTGGCAGAAGATCTTATTTGCTTGGCTAGATGTTTGATTACTCTCTCAGTTTTGGGTTGGTTTGTGGGTTGTTGGGTTTTTTTCAAGAACAATTAAAGATATCGGGAGAGAACACGACTGCCAAAGCTGGGGCTGTTAAAAATATCACCCCAACACAGAAGTGTGTGCAAGAGTCTTGACAGCATGGATGAGCTGTATTTGTCAATCAGGGCACTTCAGGGTGCAAATCTGCTCATCCTCTTGAAAGAGCCCTAGCAAATAAAGTGCTACTTACAAACAAGAGAATCAACAGGAAAATGGTGATAGTTAGACATTATTATAGTTTTGAGGACTTCGAGATTTGTAAACTTTTCTCTCATTATCAATCTTTCACTGCTATGAAGCCAGGTAGAATCAGAAGCCTAGAATCTTCACTAAGTCTTTAATTAATCTTTAATTAATGCTGAATGGGTATGTTGTAATGTATATGAGTTGTTTGTAAGCAAACTGGAATATTACAGTCTATGTGTTGGGAAGTCTCATGAAGATACACAGTTGATCAGGCTGTGATGGAGCCTTCCTCCATCTTTCATCCTTAGCATTGTGTTATTTCTTAACACAGTCACATTGTGGTGTTTCAGATCTGGCAGTGTGATTAAGAAGTAGGAGTACATACCTTGTAGCTAATGTTTTATTATAGTTCTTCTTTGATTTAAGCTCTACCTTAATTAAATTGTAAGTCTGACTCAACAGCTTTCCAAATATATCTTCTACATAGATAAATGTGGGCTGTTTCTGGAGCTTAATGAGGAATATGCACTGTGTGACAGCTTTACTGCTCCTTTTATTTCACTTTTTCCAAAGAGAGATATCACCTGTGTGGATATTTTATGTTTTATAGGGGACATTGGCCCTATTTCCCACTCAGTGAAAGATCAAGTGCAGAGCAAGTCAAGGTCCAATGAAAAGGTGATCACTGGCTGTGTTTCATCACCCTTTTGTCATGGTATAAAACAAATTTGAAAAGCACCTGATTTTGCCTGAATCTCCTGGCCAATTTCAGGCATGGGATTCCTTTTAGTTGGCTGACCAGACTTATTATATCAGAGACATCTGTCAAGGCTCCCTTGCAGCTGATGATGACGCAGTTAACATTGTCAATGGAAGTTAGGAATCAACTGATCTGATCCCACGCTAACATCTACTTTAAGATTTAATAAATTGAGACCTACATTTTGCAATATAAACCCTACCATAGATGTAGCGGTCTTCAAGCTGTATGACGTATCTTGCAAGGGTAGCCATTGAGTAACAGCTATTCCCTCCCTCATTCCCCTTCATATACCCATTTTCACTAATCCACCCCCAAAACACAATATTTCTTAGTTGACCAACCAGTCAAGCCTTGAGAACCACTTGGCATGGTCCATCACTGGCCAGTATAACTCTTCCTTTGGGAAGATTCTTTCAGGAAACAAAAATGAACTATCAGCAGATGTAACAGGAATCAATAGGAAACAGCATGGTTACACTTGACCTTCTCTCACAGCAACATACACATACAGATTATCAAATACATGTTCTCTCACTAATTATCTCCTTATAATGACACTAAAAAACTCCAGTGTAAAGCATACGTCCATTTCTTTTTCAGTAATACATAAAAACAACTAGATTTACTATTTCAGTGATATCGAGACTAAGTATAGAAGGTTTGATTGATAACAAGCAATTGAACAGCACATCAAACAGAATTATAATACTCCAGTCCACACACTTTATCTCATCCTAGTCAATACTGCATACACTGCGAATGTATTATGAAAGCTGGATGCATTGATCGTTGTTAGTCTACAAAGAAATATCATACTGTTTATATTAAACTGCAGATGCTGTAAAGTAGATTATAATTATTAGAAAATTAATTATTGGACTTTCTATTCCAAAATATTGCTAACACCACATCATGTTTTCTGCTCTTCTACATTAATATTTAAATAATACTTACAGGTGAAATATAGAGATAAAGGATATGGTGCAATGCACACATTTTGTTTCTAAACTTAAAAACCCAGTACTTCCTTTCAGGAATCACTTTTCACTTGACCTTTTGATGATAATCAAATGCAATAGTACCTGACAAATGCGTAGAGATATTGCAATTGCTTACTGATCAAGATCAAGGTTCATGAATCTTCCTAAACCTTTGTACACTTTCATGATGTTTTGTTCTGACTGTAGCATGGAATTCCCTGGATGCCTCTTCAGCAAACAATAATTCCTATGTTGACAAAGGACAAAACTGAGTTTTCTGAGATGCACAATTGCCTATTAGAAGGTATCTCTTTGCCCCTGTATATGTTAAGTGATCAGTTGATTTGGGGCAGGGGGACATAAAAGGAGGAAAGGGTACAGGTCCGTCATCACTTTTTCTCATTACTGTCTGCCCCAAAGGCATTACATGAAATTATATACAAGCAGAGAGAACAACATGCTGACAGCACATTTCATGTTATCTAACCCCATCATAATTTGTTAAAATCAGGAGATACATTTAAGCAGTTACACATTTGTTTTCAGCCTTAGTTGAGCCAACACTGATTAATAGATACATATATCTGTGTGTGTGCAGTGAGGAATATTCAATTAAAATATGCTTTGAAAATGTAAAAACATGTTGTTGCACCATGGTCCAACACTGATCAGCTTCCTTGACAGCTGGAGTGCCTCACAGGAGTTTTGCTTTGCAGGCTTCAGGCTCTTAATCTCTCTTGTGGCTTTGACTTTCCAGATGGACAACAAATCCAGGATAGGCTGTAATCTTATTGCTCCAGGGTTCAAACAAAGCAGGTCAGTGTATTGTAACATACTGTGAATGTGATTCAGGCCAAGAATCTTACCTGTAATAGTTATGGAGTATAAGAGTCAGTGACCTTCAGCTTTCTTGAAGGTGGATGTCCAGAAGGCTGCAGATTCTAAATCAACACTGAGAATTTCAGTTCAGTGTGACAAGCCAAATGTTTCAATGCAGGTCGACATAACCAAAACCAGTAACAAGCTAAAAACACCAAAAATTACATTTTCAGTGGAGTGGACAGGCAAACAAAGAATCACCACAGTATTCCCCAGCATCATTTTTTACAAATCCAACAGTTTCTCAGACACAATTCTTCCAGATTTTCAATTCCATGATTGCTGGACAGCTGACAGAAGAAGGCTGTGAACAGCTTCACTCAGTGACTCTTTCAAACTTTGAATCCATCTTACAGCAGTAGCAGTGTTAAACTCCTTATGTATGAGCAGTTATATGTAGGTCACTCCAAAAGTGATGCCTCCTATTTATTTCTATGGAAATTACAACAGATACAAAGAGCACAATAACACCATTTAATAGAGCACATTCTCAGCTATAAAACACTTCTTCAACACAGTCACCACCATTAGCTGTGCATTTTCACCAGCAATGAACAAGAGCCTGCATACTATGCTCATAACGATCTGCCCCAGTGGAGGTGACAACTGTCACTGTCACTACTGCTGAAACACACCCCCATCCCTCACTGTGCTCATATCCACTGTTTGGTTTCTATAAACACTCAGCAAGCATTGACGAATGTCAGTGGGTGCCATTTTGTCCATATGGAGGAATTCAGTTCCATACCTTTGCTTCATCTACGCTTTCATGTCAGGTGCCATTTGGTCAGACTGCCCCTCTGCTGCCATCTGTCATATGGCAACAACATGGGATGGGATATTGGTGGGAAGATTCAACCTGTACTGCCATACCACCAACATCTGCCTCTGACATCATGGGCCAACGGGGGGGGGGGGGCATTACTTTCGGATCATCCCTCATAGATTCAGTTTGGGAGATAAAGGTAAGAGCTCTGGAGCTCTTTCTGTCATTCCAGAGATCACTACTTTCTCCTTTTGCTATAATAAACATCTATGGAATGGTTCAAGTAAACTGTTTATATTGCTGGCTCATTAATTTGCTTTGCTTTTGTCTTCCAAAAATGCTTAACATTTCTTCCTTTTATATCTTTTTGTTAACAGCCTTGTAGTCTGCTTTACTAAAAAGAAATAACCATAAAGCAGTGATGTTCAGAGGTTTACCAACAACGCATAAATATTTGTATATAGCCAGTTCTGAAGACTTTCCATTGAGTCGAAACACATGCATAATGCAGACATTTATATATTTTCATATGAAAGGTCCATAAGAGATGAGACAGTTTCATGCTGTCTTTCATTTAATACACTGAGCTTGAAGGTCAATGCTCTTTCATTTTGCCTTTGAAGATCTGTATTTGTGTTGGTTTTTTGTCTTTGCGTATAGGGCTCAATCATAAAGATGCATTACAGCACCAGCCCCTTACCTCAGGAGGCTGGGTTCAAGTCCTGATCCAGCTCAGACACAGACAGGTTAGTGGTCTCGTCATGCTCTCTAGTGGCTGCTTCTCTGCTGAGCAGCTGCCATGCCCCAGGGAGGGCCAGCACTGGGCTGGGAGTGCTGCCACAAACCTACACAGCCTGAAGCACAGAAGGGATAACTGGAGGGTCGTTCTGGCTTGGCTCTAGTCACTTGTAAACCATGTTTTAATCTCTCACCTCAAGGAACCAGAGCATAAATGTCTTAATGACGATTAGGCTTTATTTTTAAAACAGTTTGTCTTCTCTTTTCTTCCTGGCTATAGTCGCTTCATTTGAAATCTAGAATCAACAATGGTCAAACTGACAAAAAAATGGCTAACAAATCCAATATTTTGGCTACTTACCTCAAATGTTCCTAAAAACTGCAATGAAAAGAACTACAGAGGTTTGTGAGAAAGGCCTGGCTGACCTCCAGGCTTTGAGCCTTGAGCCAAACATACTGATGGTTCTCACTGGCACTAAATTCCATGATTTTGTGATCTGGTACAGGGCCCTTCCAGAGAAGGATTTTTCTTACATTTTAGGATTATAAATGTTCTGCTGAGTGGGTCCATAAAGTTCAGCAGTAACCTTCAAAGATTGTAAGGAAACTGGAACTGAAACCTTAACAAATCTCACAGAAAGTTTGGTTCAATTTCTAAGTGACAATGAAGATAAGAATTATTTTCTTAGTCCAAAAAAACTGCAGTGAAATTAAACTAAGATTCAGCAAAACAAATGAATCACCCTTTTTGAACATACCTCTAGCAGAAAGTAAACTATCATCTAAAGAATATGATAGTTTTGCTTTTCAAGTTTATTTCAGTGTAATGCTAAAATCTCATGCTAGCAATATGGAGTGGCATCCTGATGAAGTGATTTGGTTGTGACTCTAGTCCTGGATGGAGTCACTCCTCCTACCAGCTGTAGCAGCCTGTTCACACACATGTTACCTCTCAGACCAGGCACCCTCCACCGTTTCTGAGGGCTCGCAGTGCTGGGAAGGCATCCCTTCTCCTCTGGCTGCGACCCAAAGGGTTTGTTGACTCTCTTCCCTCTACAGTGAGGGTGATGCTGTGGAAGATAATAAGAAAAGAATAAAAGTGATCCTTTCCATTTCTGGGATGTAGGAGGTCAAGGGAAACAAAAGCCCTTGTAGATGTTTTCATGAGGTACACAGATGGCTTCGGGAGTGTGGCAGACTCTGTTGATGTTAAAAGGATAAAGGAAGCCAAAAAAATTTGTGACAGATGCTTTCAAGCAATGAAGTATTTAAAGAGGATTGCATTAAGTTTATAAATGTTAGAAATGTTGCCTGCCTCACTTCATCTTTTTTTGTCAGTAGCTGTGTTCCCAGTTAATAAAATATGAGATGTTTCCTTCAAAACAAAAATACATAGAGAAGAAATTAATACTGTCTTCATTTGACTTTTAAACAATTTCAGCTGGAGGACAGGTGAAGCTTGTTCTTCAAGGGACATAGCACATAGACTGCTAAGGCCTAAAGGCAGCCAATGGAAGATTCACTCATTCATAAAAGTAATATTCCTGATGAGGGAGAGAGATCTTCTAAAAACTCATCATGCCTAAAAGGGCAAATGCTTCAAAGGCCTTAAAGTGCATAAAGCCTGAGGTTGTCACTCTGTTGGAAGATCCTCCAAGCAAGTACCCAGGGTGGCTGTTGCTTTAAGATTTCCTATGGAACAATTTGGTTTTGTTTAAGTAGTGGATAAAGTCAGGAGAGCTGGAGGATTTGAATGAAGGTAACAGAGGAAGTACTCACTTCAGTCAGAGGGTTACAGGAGGGGGTTCAACAAGGTCCAGCTGTAAGGGGCTGTGCCGTGGGACCCTGCCTCAAGAGAGCTGGCAAGTTGGGATATCATACGAACTGGAAGTGTGGTTACCTTAGAAACTGGAATAAGAAATTCACTGAATTATTAACATGTCTGAAAATTAAGAAAAGCCAGTATCTCTAGGCATTAGGAAGCCAAGCTAAAGGATCTCTCTTCTGAAATGAAGACAATTTTAATATTGAGCAAAGTGAGACTTTTTTCCTCAGTCTTCTTTGCCATAATGAGAGAAGGGCTCCAGAAAGGACACAGACAGCAATTAGAATCAAGTGAAAACATTTTTAATTGACACTGTCTAAATGTGTTTTCTTCATATGTAAAACATCTTTCTTACTGTTGTCTTGGATTTTGCCTCCTTATCTTTCTTCTCCAAGTTCAGTTTATTTGGGATTGGGCTCTTGCAATCTTGGCTATAGGGAGGATTTCCAGTGTCACTGAACCAGGCACTAACTGCAGTGCTTTTTTGCCTTTTGCTTGGATTATTCTCTTTCAGAAAATTGCTTTGAGCAGCAGTTCTGCTTTGGAGAGTGCTACATGCTGCAGAAGAAGGAGACCATGAAAACCTTTGAAGTTAAAAAAAACTCTGTTGAATTTTCTTTTAAATGTGCACTTAAGTTTGGAAGGGCAGAAATGCTGTATCAGACCCTCAAGTACCTCACCAAACAGAAGGGTATTATTTTGGGGCACAGTTCAGAAACTGGAAAACTTGATTTGTTGTTACTCACTGGGGATAAAATAATTTTAGAATATTTTACAAGGTGGAAATGTAAATGCTTATAAATGAGGAGTCATTTGAAGTTTTGCCTCTCAAGATCAAAGATTCAAATAGCGCTGTCTCTGAAGCCCTAGCTTTGATGACTATCAACCTTGCTGGCAAAGATAAAATAACAGGATTAATATAAAACTACTTTAGGGTCAGATTTACAGCACTGAGATCCCCAGAAAGAAAAGGGAAAGGAAGCATGTGTCTGCCTGAGAAACGCTGGGCTGAGCATCAACAAAAAAGCCCAAATATTTGTTTGGAAATGCTTTCACAGCTTGATAATGTCATGCTGGAAAGTCCACGCTCTGAGTCTCTCTTTCCAAAAGCAGACTTGGTGCCGGAGTGTGCATCTTGCTGCCAGTGAGTCACCTGGAAAATCTGTCATTTGGTTAAAGCATCGAGGAAAAGGGTGATTGCAGTTTATACTGTGCAAGACTGCTGTTATGCCATCATTTGGGCAAATAATTCAAAATGTGTTGCCTGAAGCAATGGATTGCTGCATTGCTCACTGGTTGTCTCTGTTGCTTACTTGCCTGCTGGATGCATGTTTACAAAAGCTAATTAGAGTGGACTATGTTATTTACAGTGTTAGACTTTAACAGGAGAAAGCTTACTGTATAATCTCTTTGCCTCAAGTGTGTTTGAGCAGCAATTACTACAGGGAACCTAGAAGGAGCCAGCAGGAACAAATTCAGCAATTATTTTAACACAGTAAAGCATTCCTATCCCTAAGTGGCAGTATGAAGTATTCCCACGCTGTTTACCTGATGCTGGATTATACAGAATGAGACTTTTGTGTATGTACCATATCACTTTGGAGTGCAGTTTGTTTCAGACCACTGGGTTTCACATTTGAATTTCAATGTGAGTAACATCTCTAACAGAAAACAGAATTAGAAGGGATCACAGTTTTTCCTTCTTGTCCTTTCTAGCCCTTTCCATCAAAGTTTAGCATTGATTCTTCTCCCACAGCAATATCTTAAACTGCTTTTATGGTTTCATAAGATTTCTACCAAGGTTAGTGAAAGTTAAATCCAACCTGGGCAGGCTAAAACCTTCACCTCCATTTATGCTAAAAAATCAAAAAACTGCAATCCTGATAATTTCCTTTATGGACAAGAACCCTGGAGGACATAAAGCTCCCTGTTATCCTCACCAGGCCATGGGCACTTTTAGCAACCCTACGGCTTCACTCACGGGATCTTCGGCAATGTAGGGAGGGGGTTAAGAAACATTGGAAGCAGACTTGCTCCTTATTGCAGACAGATCAATTAGGGCTCGTGTCCTAGCTGAAGTTTCTTGAAATTATAGGTCTCTGCAACATATCCCAGGTATGGTGATATCATTCAAACCCACATTTTAGTGGAAAGAGTGTAGAGCTTTATGTTTGCCACAAAGCTCTTTTATCAAATAGCAGCATACGTTTTTCACTAGGGCCTTCATAAGCATGCACAGAAACGAACAAAAGAGGTTGGAAGGATTTGGCAGCCCTTCTGGCACTACTGCCACAACCTTAGCGGAAAGACAGTTGGATCTAAAACAATAGCAAAGAACGGGAATCAAACACAGCAGTTCAGGATGTTTCCCATACCTCAGCCCACATGGTCGGTCCCAGAATCAAATACCATGACTGTACCCAGCACAGGGAGGAGTATGAGAAGAAGTGTAAAGAAGAAATAATAATTTCCCTTCTTCATGCCTTCATTTTGCAAATGCAGATTTCTGTTCCAAATTTACTCTTTGCTGCAGAGGTTGTAGCACAGAATGGCATATCTAAGGGAAAAAATCTGCCCCTGAGACCATGCAGAGGGAAGCTAGTCTTTGGTAAGCAGGAATTTGCTCATGTTTGTGCTTTTAA
This sequence comes from Penelope pileata, assembly GCA_013396635.1. Taxonomy (NCBI): domain Eukaryota; kingdom Metazoa; phylum Chordata; class Aves; order Galliformes; family Cracidae; genus Penelope; species Penelope pileata. Next base: position 408,157 of record WBMW01003682.1, on the reverse strand, counting down.
CACTTTACTCCAGTGAGTTCAGTGTTGCGGAAGCCTGTTTTAGCAGATTCTCACATTCTGCATTATTAGGTGTGTGTAGGTGGGGGACCAGAAAATTTGGGAAGATTTTCATTTGGAGCTCTCCTGCAGCTATCCTGGAAGCCCGTTAAGCCAGTTTTGTTGATTAAAATTCTGGTTCCTTTTTTTTTTTCTATAACAATTCAATTTAATTTTTGGGCTGTTTATATATTTCTGTGTTTGTTAAGACCATGCAGCCTATTCTGGATGAATTTCTTTAGTATGTAGAACTGTTTTGCAACAGAAAGTTAACAATTTACTAGTGTTCATTTACTTGCCCAGCACATTTTGTGAGCTTAAGAGAATATTCTGAAGACATCTTGCTTGCCTGAAAGCTGCCTTTTAAACATGATTTTGCAGGCAGAGAAAGCAAGAATCCTCTGCCAGGCTATGGAGAGGTTCCCCCTAACAGAAGTGTACATACATACATATGTATATATACACATTTTTATACATCATAGAATGGTAGAATGGCAGAATGATACACTAATAGAACCATAGAACCACAGAATCACAAAATAGCTTGGGTTGGGAAGGATCTTAAAGCCCATTCAGTTCCAACCCCCTGCCATGGGCAGGGTTGCCACCCATCAGATCAGGCTATACACATATATATACATACATTTGGGAAAATGATCCTAAAAATGCTTTATGCAGCACTGTACCCAACAACTATGTACAAGTGAGAGGGCAACAGGGATTTTCCTGATGTGTTAAAAGCAGATTGAAGTGCCATCCATTTCCTCCTTGCACTGGTGTAGCACAAACATTACAGTAATGACTTTCCTCAAGTGTCTGTGTGGAGCCCTGTGAAAGTGGTTCCAATTTAATTGCAAAGTAATGAACAGAACTGCTACTTTGAGGACTAATTCCCCAACCAAAGAATACCAAAGGCAGTGATGAAGAAAAAGGTTTGGATGATGATCAGCTTGCTAACAAGTTTGGCTGCACCTGGAGGTGCAAAGCAATCTCCAGACCTACTTGAACCATTTGGTTTGCAGACTTTGAGTCTGTGCTGTCCCAGCTATTGCTCCATGGACACTGTTCATTGCATTTTCCTCAGCCTCACTTAGGTATTCAGACAACTGTAACTTCTTGTGGCCTCAAAAGCTTTGATGTCAGAACATTTCTGTGGGTTTTTTCAGTGGCTGTCCAGCTCTGACACAGCTGCTGAGCCTGACACACATTGTTGCTGGCAGCAGTGTGAATTAATGCTGCAGTGACAGCCATCCTGTGACAGAACTGCCTCTGCAACTTCGGATGCTCAGAGATCTGTAAGCCCGGGGAAAGCACAGCCTGGAGAGAGTGAGCTGAGGGGGGCAAGGACAACTGGAAAACCCGACAAGAAACATCAAAAGAGAAATATGAAGCTGAGATTTGAAAAGGTAAATTTCAAAGCCGTTTCCATCTGGCTGCACTGATTGCATTGGAGTGAAGCAAATTGAGAGCAAGCTGTTTCCAAAAGGTAATGAGACTTGTAAGGCATAAGGCAGGCCAGGGACGTGGTGCCAATTTGTTGGGAGTACAGAAGCCTGCCTGAAATCCCTGCATGGAAGGATGAGAGATAAGGAGGCTGAGAAGATAAGAGGGTTAAATACTCACAAGTATGTCTCCATCATCACGGAATTGTTGTGCGCCTTCCTCCAGAACCTTACTGCCAGAAGTATGCAGATGCAGCGTCCCCTCCCCAACAGGAGAGAAGACAAATGAACATCCCTGGAGCAGGGCTGTGCCTGAGAGTAAAGGATTAAATCCTCTCCTCCCATCTATGTGAGCTCTAGACCTAACATTTCTTAAAGTGTGACCTTAAGTCTTACTGTCCTGATTCAGTGTTACCTTGAAAATTCCAGTGCATGTCTCTAAGCTCTCACTGAGCTTGGCGTTTGAACAGAAACTCTTCTTTCCTATCTACATCACATGGATACTCATGCTGACTTCATCTTCAAAGGCAGTGATGCCACAGCGTTGGCAGAACTCTTGTCTTTGGGACTGATTTGTGATTTGGAGATCCCATCAGGAAAGGAACTTCCATACTGATATGTTTCCATACAACAGAGTATGTTCCCCAGGTTCCTTGTCTCTGATCAGCAATGGAGAGCTCCCCCTTGAAACGTGGGAGGTAGCAACTTTAAACTGGATGGAATGACTGCTTATTCTCCAAAATCTGATTTTATTATTATTTGGCATTTTGCTTTATGAAGCTCTGAAGGACAAAATGTAGGTATTAATACATGTTTGGAAAATGCCTATTGTATTAAAGATATTGCAAAGAGAGGGGAGGTAGGTAACAGATAAACGATGCTTGCACAAAAAAGAAATTGAATGCAGCAGGGTTAAAAACCAAAAGCAATCAAATGAAAATAGCTTCACTGAAAACTGAGCTGTCAGTGATTTAGCACCTGAGTGGCTGTGCTTGGATGCCTCTGGTACGTATCCAGCAGAAATAAAATGGACATTCTTTTGGGAAAGCCAAAGATTTAGTTTATTATCTCAGGTCTACATCTTAGAAGCTTTTCTCATGAGTATATAGAGAAAACCAGGAGCAATGCAAAGANGTCAGGAACAGTAGCTCACCAGCCCATCTCACTGCCATCTGTTACTCAGCTGCATGCCCATACCGAAACAATATTTTTTGCCAATGCATTTGGGGGCTTATAGTTTTCCTCCTGATGGAAAAAGATTGTCCAACCCCTTCTCACGTTGTATCAAAACCAGTTCTGTGGAGACCCTACACTGTGAGCTCCTTAGCACAAGGAATTCTCTTTTTTATGTCAGAATGATCTCAAATCCAAGAATGACATATTCGTAGTTAAACTCCAGCTTCAGGCCAAAGTCTAGAATTCATCTGTCTATGTACAGGCTAAATGAAGGACTAAGATGGGTTAGGGCCAACCTTAACACAAGTGATAACCGAAGTCACACATGTTAGAAGCTAAAGAAGCAGAAAGGTTCTGAGGGTGCTAAAGAAGAAGAGGCTGCTTTAGATTCAGTTCTGCACATCAAAACCATCTTTAAACATCTTTAAAAGTTTTATCCATGCAGTGAGCAGAGACCTTCTGTACTCCTTTTAAAGCTCTAAAGCTGCAGTCCACGTATGAGCCCTTCTATTTTCAGTAATGTTGTTTTGGTGAAGCTTGTCATATTATGCTGAACACCAGTAGCAACGACCACTCTGTGTACAGCTATTTTCCCGTATATTTTCCCTGCTCTCAGTGCTATTCTGGATTCCCTCCACTCAGCCCTTGTCCCTGCTGAATTGAAGGCAGTGATTCAGACACAACTTCCCCAGAAGACATCAGTTCACTGAGCCTCAAAAGGAGCTACAAGCCCACTGACCTTTAGAAGCTATGAGGCAGCATGACAGCACCTCCTCCCCCCTGCAACGTCTACCAGGGATGGATCTGATGGAAAAGGCATTTTGTATACAGATAGGTTCATAGGATTTACATTTGGCAACTGGCAACAGATTAGAATACAAGAGCCACAGTCGAGTTGCCTAGGAAAAAAACTCTATATTTAAATGTTGCTCCTAACTGACTATTTTTTCCCCATTTTTCACTGAACTGGAGGGCAGCACATTCTGCTGACTTGCTGTATCAGGAGAGGCAATATCCCACTCAAGGAACTCTGCTGGCTCACTGGAGCTGGGCAGGGGCACGGTGTGACTCCGAGAGGGAGCCATGGAGACAGCCAAGCTTAGGGTACAGAGGTTAATTAAACGTTTTTGTTTTGCTGTCATGTTTTGCCCAGTGTACGCAACCACATCATGGGAAAGGGATATATTTTGAAGCCTATCACTAGACTGCAATAGAGATTTAGCCTGTTTGCAAAGCTGGGTTTGATTATAAACTTGTGAGAAGCACAGCTTCTGACTTGATATTCAGATCGTAAACTAGAATTAAATCTTAAAAATTTTTGGTAGTTTTGGATCCTGAAGCTGAGCCAGGCTGTCCAAGAGAAGTCACAGGATTTGGGTGCTGGTGCTCAGCAACGTGATGCTGTTTTCTTTCTATGGGCTTCTTAGCTGACATTTCCTTTTAGGATACAATTTCCTTTGCAGAAATGGTCTCCTCAAAAATAAATTGGGTTGCTCAACAATTTTCTTGGCCTCTAACAAGAATGACTGTGGGCTGTTGGGTCTGTATGGGGCAAGAAGTCCTGGCTCCAAGAATTCCACACTGTTATAGGAAATGTGAAATCAAAGTCTGAGGATCAAATGTAGATATAACTTTATAGATAGATATGTATGTGTTGTATATACTTATATGCACAATGTACATAAATTTTACTCATGTATGTGTTGATGTATCTGAATACATTCTATTTACATAAATACTTTGTATAAATAATATAAGGCTGAGATTACATGTAAAAGGCTATAGCTACAAGTCACATACGTATGCATCATATATATAAAACGTGAAAATAAGTTCCATATTGCACATCTGTGTTTCACAGATCCCTCTACTACCTTGAAATGAATACAAGGAGCAGAATACTTTAAAAATACATAAATATGGTATTGCTAGTGACAACATAGACTGTACCAATGCGTTACCAATATGTGCAAGTGAGCAGCCAGCAGTAAAAGCAGTGGCTGTATTGCTATCTCCTCTTGTGGACTTGGAGAGAAAAAAAAATTCAATGATTTTTTGGACTATGAAAAAAATGTTTTCATTCCACCCATGTATTCATTCATGTACTGTTTCTGGTTGCATTTTCAGAAATGAAGGCACTCAGCTGTGGCTACTCTCATGAGCATTTCACCATCAATTGTGGCAGCAGGAGGAGAACTGTTAAAAATGAATAGTGGAAAATAAAGTTGACTGGTGGACAACCCAGGTAGAAAGCAATAGGTTCTGACAGGGGTGCCCACAGCTGCCGAATGTAATGTGACTTCCTTGACACCTGCACTGTGCTTTTTCTTTTGGTAATAGCCTAGCTCAACGTCAGACAGCAGGTGCTGGCCTCTGAACCACTCATTTTGCTTTATAATAAAAAAGTGGATGTGGGAAGTCTTTCTCCCATACTGCAGTGAGGGAAGTGATTTCCTTTCTTTTCTGTAGCTTAGCAGCAAGGAAAAAAGTGCATTCCTGTGCTTACAAACAGGTGCTGCCTCCTCTGTCTCTGAGGCACACCTGTGGGGTGCTGCGGTCCTCCTGCAGCTTTTTCTGTGTGGAGAGAGAAGGGTTTCTAAATGACAACCTTTCCTATAATGGGCCGATACCCTAATCACACTACTTCTTTCTATCCTCCCACTCTGTAGCACTGAGGTTCACAAATATTAAGAGCATTATGTAATTAGTAGCTCATGATAGTCTTCATCAAGTACTCCTTTCATCAAAGTACTTGTCTTCCTTAGACATCTGGCTTTGGTCTCTTGATTTATTTCATGTTACACAAAATATCATTTGAAGGAAGGAGCTCATGCAGTATTAATGCCTGCAGCCTGATTGACTGCAGTGATTTCAAAGGGCTTTTGGAGTATCCATCTGAGGGCAGAAATGAGCTCTTTCAATTTCTAAAACCTATTCCCTCTAAGTCAAGCTGGGTTCAGAGTTCTCAACATTCTTCTTGTAGCTCTTAGCAGTTTGCAGTGTCGGCTTATAGTTCTACAGTTCACAATAATCTGTGAACTGGAGAAGGGTTAAACGAGATGTTCTCATAAATTTTGCTTATGAATAAGTTATTCTTCTGCACTTAAAACAGCATTTCTTTCCTTTGTCTATGTAAAATTTTTCTATTAGTGTCTGGCTTTGTATTTTTCTGAAGACTATTTTTGTGCATCTGTTATAAATATTTATGTGAGAAGAAAAAATTTTGGAACTCCTTCAAGGAAATAAAATAAGAAAGTGTCCACACACTTCAAAAATAAATGCATAATGTAAGTGTTCAAACCATGCTATTATTAAATCAGTACATCCCGTGAGCTTAGTGCAAGATTGTTGTGGTGAGCATGGATTAGTATATTGTTACCTGGATGTCATTCCAAAATTAGATTCCATCAGCAAAATGAGAGTTTAAAGTGAAAAATGTCCATCAAGTTGTGGTACAATTTGGTGTTTCTTCTAGGCAGGTATCTAATTTTGTTTTATAGAATTAAAAAATGGTAGTAAAGCTCACTCTTCTGAATAAAGAGTTCCAGAAGTTAATTACAAAAAATAAAAATAAAACATTATGCCTGATGTCTTTCCTCATTTTATCTCACTTCAGCTTCCAGCCTTGGGATTTCCTCTTGCCATCTTTGAATGCCAGAGCTGTGTAGCATCAGAAATATCTTCACTCTGAGGTACTTATGCACAGTGCTCAGGTCACCTCTTAATCATCTCAACAACTAAATAGCGGATTGAATTGCTTGAATTACCCCAAAAGGTATTATTTCCATATTGATAACCATTATTTTACCTTTTAAACTGCTTTCCAAAGGATTTGCACACTTATGTTCTCTCATGGTTCTACTCAAAGGCAAATTCCAGATCTGTCTCATTTAGTTCATTTAACACAGACATCATGAGGTGAAATCACTCCCTCTTTCTGCATAAATCAGGAGATTTGTACAAGAGTGCCAATGCCACAGAATCCATGTATTCCCTGTATTTCAGATTGCCAGAATATGTGAACAGAACAGCTTATGTAAGATGACTGCTAAGCAACCACATAAGGTTGATTTACTGCAAAGATAAACTACCAGAGACATTGGCCATGTCAGAAAACATTTCAAGTTGAATACTGTGTAGAAGAACCAAAGAAAACAAACATTATCATTACATAAAATAAAGGTAAAGTTTGACCTTCAGACCCTTCAAGAAGAAATTTACCATACTGCTAGAGAAGAAAACCTGTCATACAGTCTATTTCTACGTACTGTCAACTTGTTTGGAGATATACTTCATTGGAAAACAAAGCATACATTCTCCATATAATTTTCTTTCTCTATGTCTAATGAAGCCCACTGTTAGCAATGTTTGCCTTACTTTACTATGTCCTCTGAGTTTTACATGACAATGTAGCATTTGATCTGACAGATTACTTCAGCAAAGAAACATGATAGTCCTGACAAATGACAATCATAGAGCATTAATCCGGACTGTTAGTCCAAGACTTCTCTCCATTTGTAACTTTGTTCCTTCTTTAATGTGCACCCCAGACAGTACCCAAGGTGCTTTAGAGGTTTTTGTAAATAGACAGAATTATCTGTGTTTGTTATAAATGCTTGCAATGAGACACTTGAATCAGATTCATTTTACCTGATTTCAAGTGTTTGCAATGAAGATCTGTCTGAGATAGTCACACAGGAACCACTTTGTAGTCAGTGGAAGAAATTAGCATCTTTAGGGCACATCTAACACATCTTAGTTGTTTACTGTCGGATAAGTTCTGATAACACTCCACTGAGTTTATATTTTTAAATGTGGTTCAATACCATGACTTATTATTAGAAATTTCTGCACTTATACATGGGGTCATGCATTCCTCACATATTTTGATTTAACTTCTTGTTAACCTAGAAATAGCAAACCCAGTTGAATTGCCACCTCATTCTCCTCTAGTGCTCTGTCATTACAGACACTGAGCTGTCCTTGTGGGCTATCTGGTTGGAGAAGTCCAGGTCAGAGACATACTGGTATGACTCTTTCTGACGTTTATCAAGGAACCTGAGGACTTGTCTATGTGGATATTGGCTGGTGTCACAGCGGCTGCTGTCTTCCTCGCCATCCATGTCTAGGTATGGTATCAAACCAATTGAGGCCATTTTGGGGCTGACTTTGATGCTAACATCACTTTTTCAAGCTAGAGGTGTGGAAGTTAAAGTGCTACTCTTCACATCTGCTGAAAGTACGTCGGTTGGCCAAAACTTGGTGGACAAAGTAACGTGTCATCCTATTTTCCCCTAAAGTACCCTTTAGGGTCTACAGCTCTTTTTCATTATGAGAAATTTTGGCATAAAGCTGACCTCCATATCTGTGCCAGTGGCCTTAGAAGTCTTTGTTTGTTAAGAACACAAAAACTAGTGTTAAGCTTGGTTTCTTTGCAGTGGCAGAAGTTGGTTCTTCTTCCTTTGTCTACATGGGCAGTTTTCCTCCCTCTTACTACCTAAATGATTTAGAAAATATGTGCCAGCCACACAAGGCATTTCACTATGTGCCTTTACTATTGGCAGTTGTAATGGCTAGAGCCTAACAAATCCTAAAAATGAAACAGTTTTTTAGCCAGGGAAGATTGATTGATAAAGGTCACTAAATGCTTCCCTGCTGGAGTGTGAAATCAATGAAAAGTTTAATCTGGTATGATCTGGCAATTTGTCAAGTTTAGAAGAGCCAGTGTGAGCTAAGGATATAGAACACAGCAGTGAGACAAGAAAAAAAGGAATAAACCATGGAATAAGAAACAACAAGCCACCACTTTCAGGCTTGAAACAAAGGAGAAGAGAGAAGCTGAACTATCTGTGTGATAATTCTGCCATAAAATAGCTGTTAGGGTATTTCTTCACCACCATACTTCTTTTTGATGTCTTCTGCTAACTAGCGTCTGTGAGATTAGTCAAGCACTGTGCACAAAAATGACAAAGAGATGGGTATTTTGCTGGATAGCTGCTTTCCTCTGGATAGTAGGTAGGCTGGGAATTCTAAGCCAGAGGGCATTATTGGGTATGCACAGACCCAAAGATTGTGAGGAGCTCTGAAAAGTTTTAAAAGTCGGGGAAATATTTTGTCTTCAGCAGGATCTAGTCTAGCTAACCTATGAACAGCATGGCTTATCAATGAAGCAATAAGACTTCTTTATCACCTTGGCTCTTGCAAAACATTCCACACACTGAAATGGAGCTGCACAGACAGTAACTGGGTAATATGAACCAGGATTGGGTATTGCCTTTGAGTTGTGTTCTACCTACTGAAATTTGGTGGAAACTGGTGATGAAGTTTGATGCAAAAATATCCTACTCAGAAGACTCAGAACTTTAATACTAGGAAAGATTTTACTCATGATAAGATTACTCTTCTTCTATTCATTTTTAAGGTCTTTGGGGATCATATTTTTGTCTGTTTTTCTAAGAAATTAGACTTTGAAGTTCTCATTCTCTGTATGTGTGAATGCATCTTATCCCCAAATAACTTCTGAACTAGTTAACTAGTTTTAACAAAGTTAACAGAGACATAAAAATCCCAAAGAAAATTAAGTTCTTTCGACTTTTATGAAAATAGGCCACGCTGAGGGCAGGCCCTTGTTAAGTGTTTTATTTGAGAGAAATCTTGCATCCATATTAGACCTTAGAGACTTTGCACGGGAAAGAGAGAAGATCTTATAAATATTTCAGCTTCCAAGAAAACTTCAAATGGACCCAGAAATGAGCCATGACACTTACATTTTATATAGGCTTATAAGTTCCGGTCCACATAGAGCTATTTATTTTGCACCCTATGTTCAGAATAACTTTGTTGAATAACCCTATGTTGAATTACTTTTTTCTATTGGACGTGGGTGCAGAGGCTGGTCCCAAAATAAGTGACAAGCCAAGTTCAGGGTAAGTTTTCTCTTTACCTAATTATATCTATTCCTTGCATTATACATTTCAATTATGGTTTCATACTCTGTTTAATTCTCTTTTTTGTAGTATCACATCATTTTGTTTACTGTGAAATGAAAGTAATAATGTCTCATAGGAGATTAATTTACACAATATTTTTGTTAATGACCTAACTCCAGCACTACACTGCGAAGCAGGGTCCTTGAGAAGTTTAGTTTATGTTAATAGATTTATTTGGAAGTAGGATGAGAACCAATAATCAGATATGTTCTGTGGATCTGCTAATCCATTCTCCATGAAAATTAAGGAAAAAAACTCCCATTATCTTCATTGCCCTTGGTATCATGCCCTCAGATGATGATGGTATTTACAACATGAGTCTCTTACGTAGTCTCAAGTATACCAGTTCGCCTAGTTTTTGGTATTTTGATCTTGGTTGGTAGGTTTCTGGCTTTTTT
>WBMW01003682.1:372297-398098 GCA_013396635.1 Penelope pileata | reverse complement strand
TTTTTTTTTTTTTGAGAAATTAAGCCAGGATGTACTTCTTACCAGCTCTCAAACTAAATGACCAAACATAATAAACTGTTTACATAATTTTTTCTTATAAATTGAAAATGTCACAGTAGACTTGTCCACCCACTTCCTGACCTGCTAGTGTAAAAAATAAAACAAAAAAAATCAAACCCACATACTTTATTAAAGCTCATACATTTTCAATAACTCTCAAAAAGACAGTTCAGCATGCCAGCTTTCATGGCATTGCTCCCATACACATTTTCTATTCTAAGAAAAAGGCAGCTTCTGGTAAATTGGGTATAATGCTGTGTGACAACTATCATACTGTGATTTTAAATAATAATTCTAACATATTACTGTTACAGAATATATTCATTGAAAGATATCTAAATTTCTTTTCAGAGCTACTTAATTCAGTATCATATAATTGCTTTTGGTAATAAAAGCACAGAAAGTTGATTAATGTATGAATATGAAAGGGACATGAACATCCTTTTTCACACAATTCCAGTTTTAATTTGCATATTTAAATGCTTTTTTAGATTAACAGCAATGCAAAAGACCTTCCATTTGTCCAGGAGTAGAATGCCAGTAAATGACTCCTGTGACTGAGGAAAGCAGTAAAAAGGGGAACAGATTGGAAACTGGAAAATATTTAAGTTTTTTTGTTTGGGTTTTTCTAAGATCTTTGCAATATTTTTAATGTATGTTTGTTAAAGTTAATTCATTATTATTTCACAATACCACATACCAGCCAGAAGTCATTATAGTCTCTATATATTTCTTTGTCTTTTATTTTTCCATGTTTTATAAAGATGCCCAAGTGCTTACTTTCACTAGAAATTATTATACTATTAAAATTTGTGGTGATATACCCATTACTGATGTATGTGAGTTTTACTTCATGAAACATTTTAAAAATATTAACTGCACCAACGGGACATAAAACCTGATTGTGAATAAATTTCTCTGAACAGCTGGGTTTGTATTCAAGAATACACAACTGCATTTTACGTTATCCACAATGATTTTTCTTTTTGGAACTATTGAAAATAATTAGTCACAAAATTATCCATAATTTTGCACAAAGAACCATTAAATAAGTTACTTGGACAGTGCTTAAGAATGCAAACAGTATGTAGATAAAGGGTAAAGGCTTAACGATTTTTCATTTAAAAAAAAAAAAGCTTAATGAAAACTCTAATCTCCACACAAAGACAGATGCAGTAGTTTTTCTTTTCATTTTCTCCAGTCATCTCAAGAGAGATGCTATACAGTAAGTACTTCCTGGCTAGGACAATACTATCAACGGTAAGGATCAGTCACACAAAATGATGGGCATCTGTTTAACTAATTTACTTCATAATTATTATGCTCATGAGTAAAACAATGTTTCATTATAAAAGTGCTAAAACAATACAAAACAACAAAATATTGGGTCTACAATTAACACTTCTAATGCATTCGTTAGCAATAGGTGATGAACAAGCCACACTCCCAAAGCACCAAAAATGGTTTTATCAGTGAAAGAAGAACGCTATTACATTAACACTGTGCCCAGCTAAGGGAAAGCAGTAAATCCTTCCGTTTAGTCATCTACACAGGACACCTGTAAGCACAGAGGCGTCTGGACGGACTTTCCCTGCAAACTACAGCACTACTAATGATACATCAGGAGAGATTCCTTTCAGTAAGTGTCCAAACAGAGCCAAAATTATTGAATCATCTGATTAAAGTTTTCAATTATTTTTTCCTCTTACCAGTAACCTCAAGCTTGCCCCATCAAATGCCTCAATATGTATCACAGTCTGGCAAAGCACCACTCTGTGCCCAGAGCATTACTATGAATAGGGTCCAGTTTCCTGGATCTCATTTGCTTCTGAGTTGGTCTAGAAGAAAACCTGTCACTATTAATAGCTTCAAGTCTACAGAGGATACGTGTAAGCTTAGAACAACTTTCTGGCAGATTTTCCTAGAATAACAATATTCACAGTCACATTACCTGACCTGTGCTCCTAACTCTTCACCACAGTCTCCTGTGTATACTCCTCAAAAGTGCCAGGGGCATCTTTAGTTGAACTGCTTAGGGCAAAACATTGGAAAAATTAAGACAAACAGAAATACTTGGGAAATTTCTTAACTGTACTCATTCTATTCTTTAAAGTACTCCAAATAATCATAGAAATGTTAAAGAGTCATTAATTTTTAAAGACATTCTCTCCATATCTGATTCTGCCTGCAGGGAGATATCAATATTTGTCGGTATACAGTCAAGCTTGAATCTCTCCAGTCTATTTTCTTTTGCAGTGGTCTGCAGCCTTACCCTTCCTTCCTCACCCACAATGAACATGATTCCTTAATAGAGTGTCTTTCTCTGAATCTCTTTGACTTCTCCAGATGTATCTGTGCAGTATCTTGGCAATAGGCTGTGGGTGACTTGCCCATTTCCTAGAAAGATGAGCTGATTATTGCAGGGGTAAATTCATCTGACCTTGCTTTTAGATCTATCTTGAGTATTAAGTTTCAGTTGTCTGATCAGCTTTTCTCTAGAGCCAACTGAGATGGACAGCCATCAGCATCAGTGAGTCAGGTATTTTTCATCTTAGGTCTAAAATGAACATGAGCCTGTGGCAGGGCTTGTCAGACTTAATGCACCTTTGCGGGTTTCCAGCAATGTGACAACACCCTCTCTAAGCAGTCCATCTTCCTTCATGAAAGTAAGAAACAGAGGATAAATAGCCCAGTTCACTGTTTCCCATAGATGTAGCCCTGCACTATGACAAGAATTTCTGAAGTTGCAGCAGATAGAAAGCCACAAAAACAGGCAATATTTACGTCAAGATATTATTCACCCTCTCTGCCCTTTCTAACAGGGAGTAATCTGCCTGAGATTTGTCACAGCACTGATTCATTCTTATATATCTGCTCACTTATGGGTATGAGCATATATGGAAGTTCAAGCTAGAAAAAAATAGTCTCATTTTTGTCTGCCCAGATGGAAGGGAAATACAGAATTTTTCAGTATAGTTCTTTAGTCATTGAGATGAAAACATAAGGTAGCTATTCCTTTTACACAAACTGACCGACGTTGTATCAGTTAGAGTGATGTGGTGAGTATATCACAGGACTGTATTTTAATAACTAAATGTGCGGATGAGATTTTTAAGATTAAAAAGTAAATAGGGTCTGGTTATTTTTGTTCCTCTCTAAAAAAAAAAGTAAGAAAAAAAGAAAAAAGAAAAAGAAAAAAAGAAAAGAAAAACAAAACAAAACAAAACAGAAAACTGGACCAGTTACAGCATGAATGTCTTGGCGTTAAAGATCAAAGAAATAGGAAAACTTAAACACATGTATATATTTCTACTAAAAATGATAGACATGTAATTCATACACAATTCATGTCTTCTTGCTAAATCTGGTGGAATATAAAAGGGCTTTAGTGTAAATGAGGAATAGGGATCTTACACTTTAAGAGGAGGTGATTTAAGAAAGATAATGCATTCTTTTAAGTCATTGTTTAAAGCATTTATAATATGTATGTCATTAAATTTTCTGTTTCAGCCCAGACTCTACAAGTGAATCATAAAGTTAACAATAGAGTCTTAAAGCAAAATAACATCAATTACACATCAAGGGAAACTAAAGTCTAAACCGCAGAGACTTAATTGAATCCAGGCTTTCCCGAACTCCTCGTAAGAACTCTTATAAGTTCTTTTCCTCTTCTCTGAGTATGAAATAATGAAAATAAGTTTTTACTGACTAGCACTGCTAGAACAGCAATGTGGAGATGGGGGACAGGCAGGTTTGAGCCCCAGCTGGAACAGGGCTCGTACCCATCCCATTAAAATAATGGAAAAAAGTCAGCATTTTTTCACAGAGAGCCCAAAAACTTTATGCCATGTAAGGGCTTCCAAGTTATTGTTAATATGTACAGATTTAATGGAATATGCTTCTAGTGTCATTAAGTCATTTCTCCGCTGTGAAGCGAAAGTGCTAAAACATGAAGATAAATAGCTGTAGAGGATGCAGATCATATATTTGGACGAGATCTAAGATCTGACTGTAAAAGCAAAGAGCCTAAAGCCTCAATTTATGGCACAACTGCAAATAGGTTTTGCATAAGATGCAGAATTGGTTTTCAAGCAGTCCTAAGGAGAGGTTCTACTTTTTAACAAGCAGCAGTTGCAAAGCTAAATGTAAAACTGAGGCATTGTGAGACATAAACACAGAATGCAGAAAGAAGCTGAGCCAGAATAAGCTTCTTCATATGGACTTGTTCCCCTCAATAAAACCAGGGATCTGTAGGAGCTGAATGATGACTTTGCAGACCTGAGTAAGTATCCTTTCCTCAGTGCTGGTATTTCTCCCTCAATTCAGAGCTAAAGGATTCTCAGCTGAATATAATCCCAATTTTTACCTTGCCCCAAGGAGAAAACAGTGCCGTGCTTTATTAGAACTTAAATTTGGAGACTTCAAAGTCCTTTAGAAGCATAAAGGCATTTAGCCTCACATTCTTCTCTGAGGGTAAAATCTAATCCTATGAGGATTTGCTGGTTGTGATTCAGGCAATAAGAATAAACTGGTGGGGAACAGAAGGGGGAAAGAAGGATGGCATTTGTTGCAAAACACAAAGAGCAGACAAATATTTCTCAGGCCCAGACAGTCACAGTACATCTTGCATCTCATTTCTTTTATCTCCAAACTTCAGAAAGTAGATCTCTCTCTGGAAAAAGCTGAAGAGTTTGGACTTCAGGGTTTCTCTCCCAGGAAGATGAGAAAGTAGTACATTAGGAGACAGTGATATTATGTTCCTTTCTCTGTTGCAGTCTTATTTCTATAAAACACTTTTTTATAAAATCTGAAAATGCTTTCTGCTCAATTCCTGAAATTATCTGAATACATGCTGTCGTGGTTTAATCCAGAAGGCAGCTCAGCACCATGCAGCTGTTCTACCTCAATTGCTGTGGAGGAAAGAATTGAAAAAGGTAAAAGTGAGAAAAATTATGAGTTGAGATTAAGACAGGTTGATAAGGAAAACAAGCAAACAAACAAACAAAAAATGTAGAATGCAATTGCTCGCCACCTGCTGACCAACGTTCAGCCAGTCCCCAAGAAATGGCAGCCTCCCCAGAGGGCTCCCCCCACTTTTGTTGTTCAGTATGACATCATCATAGAATCATAGAATCATAGAATCATAGAATGGTTCAGGTGGGAAGGGACCTTAGAGATCACCTTGTTCCAACCCCCCTGCCATGGGCAAGGACACCTCCCACTAGACCACGTTGCCCAAAGCCCCATCCAGCCTGGCTTTGAATACTTCCAGGGAGGGGGCATCCACGGCTTNCGGCTCATGTTGAGTTTCTCATCTCAAGCCATTCTCCGCCCAGCCTGTATGTGTACTTGGGATTGCTCTGACCCAGGTGCAGGACCTTGCACTTGGCTTTGCTGAACTTCATGAAGTTGGCATGCGCCCACCTCTCAAGCCTGTGCAGGTCCCTCTGGATGGCATCCCTTCCCTCTGGCGTGTCGACTGCACCACACAGCTTGGCATCATCTGCAAAGTTGCTGAGGGTGCACTCGATCCCACTGTCCATGTCACCGACAAAGATGTTAAACAGCACTGGTCCCAGTACCGATCCCTGAGGAACACCACTCATCAGTGGTGTTCATACAGATCGATCACACAGCATGGAATATCCTTTTGGTCAGTTTGGGCCAGCTGTCTTGGTTCTGTCCCCTCCCAGATCCTTGTGTACCTCCAGCTCTTCACTGGCAGGGCAGCATGAGAAGCAGACAAATCCCTGACTCAGTGTAAGGACTGTTCAGCAACAACTTAAACATCTGCAAGCTATCTACATTTTGTCGTAAATCCAAAACACAGCACCATACCAGCCGCTATGAAGGAAATTAACTCTACCCCAACTGAATCCAGAGCATGCATTTTTAGATTCACAGAGAGTAAATAGGAATTTAAATCAAGAATTCTGAGAATTCTGCACAAAGTAAAGCACATTTGTTTCAAAAAACATTTTGTTTCAATACATTTTGGTGGAAACAGTTTGATGTAGTTAATAACTGACTTGGCCACACAAGTAGGGAATGGGGCTGTTGATGTCAGGGCATCTGACTGACCATAAAATGCTCTATGTCTCTGTCATCTAATAAAATTACTGTGTTCTGATGAGCTGAAGTGTCCGAACGATTATCTAGCATGTGTCACCCTAAATTACAGCTCTGGACCACTGTGATCAAAGACATTTCTCTGCCTCTCTCCTCTCCATCACTACTAATGCAAGACTGCCTTGTATCACACATTTACCTTTGATTGTTCCTCCACAGCATCCCATATTGAGCATCCCCTACTGCTCTGACCTGTGTTAATGCACAGAAATAACAAACTGTCAGTTGATTTGTTGTGCTTTAGAGTAGCTGCTGGGCAGAGATCCACCGTAATGCAGAGGAGCAGTTTAAGTAAGATAGATGACTAAGGAGGCCAAAAAAAAAAACCCACTCCCAATGAAATGCAAAGAAAGCATATGATAAAATGAGGGTGTAAATGTGAAGCCTTGCTTTTACTCAGGCAAACCCACTGAACTATTCTGAGTAGCAGCTTTTAGCCTACCATCAAATGCCATGTTTCTTTCTTCATCTGATTTCATATAAAAAAATTCACTGTGAGTTTTCGTAATAGAAATTTATTTCTTGACAACAGGAAGCAGCCCCCAACTACCACCTGCAACATTCAGAATCTTGCATTAAAAAAGCTTTCCCTAGATAGAAAGCATAGCAGATCACAGATGAGATTTTCTGATGCACTTAACTCCTGCATGGGTAATAGTTCTGCTCAAAACTTTGCAATGAGCTTGCAAAGGATGCTGTGGGAATGCAACCTGTTTCTGATGCTTTGCTGTAAGTGGACAGTCATTCTTATTCTGAACAGTTTTTGTTGCACACAATGCTCCCCTACAGTTTGTGTTGGGGGAATCTCGTGTTTCTTTCATTTCAGTTATTCATTCTCCTTTCAACAAAGCAAATGGTAACCTGGAGGGCCTGTGGCATTTGAGACATTTTCAGAAACAACAGAAAACTGGCTTCCTTGCTGTCAGCCTTCAGACTTCTGGAGGGAGTGTTACCCACTTGGTGGCCTTTTCTTCACTAATGGGTAGAGCTGCACTTTCTATTCCGCACAGATGGAGCAGAATAATAGCCTGTGGGAGAAGGAACAAATGGGTAAAAAAACATGTGAAACAACTGTGTGAAGCTGTTGTTATTGCAATAGGTTTCTCTAGGAGCAATTCTAACTTCCTCAGGCAAAGATGGGAATGGCAAGTTCTTGTGTAGCAAAGGTGCATTACACTGTTGCCATCTACATTAGCTTCATTGTACAGAGGGGGAAATTAAAGAGTGCCAATGGGAAACTCTTAGAAGAAACTTAGTCAGCTGCATTGCCTTCTCAGCAGGGCAAAAGTAGAGGGCTGAACACTTTTCCTTAAAACGTCTTCCCCACCACCATGCACCATCCTCACTGCTCTTGTAAATGTAGCTATTAGTGGTCTCAACGTGAATGCTCAAGAAACTTTCTTTAAAAGTTTACTTGAAACCGTTTGTTAAAATTTGTGTGGGGAATGCACAGGAACACAATAGAAGAGACAATTTCAAAACATACAGCAAAAAACCCCCCATGGAGAACTCCTCTTCTGTCCTCATTGAAGTCAACAGAGAGGGTGTGTGCTCCAGAATACGTTACCTTGCCTAGCACAGAGTAGACACGCTGTAATGTGCAGCATTTTGGATCTGGATTTGATGGATTTGTCTGGCAAATAAACTTCTGTTTTCTGATGTGTTAATAGGAGACCTGACACTCCCTCTCCAGATGCTGCTGTTGAAATGAATAATTTGCATTTGGAATGACAAAATTCCCTCCAGCATAATTACTACTAAATTGTAATTATTTACCTGTTTATTTGATAGCAGCTACCTTTGAAATCTGTTGCATGAGTTGCAACAAGAAGTCAGTGCCAGTTCTCAGGCACTCTTTGAGTCTAGACTGCCTCAAAATGGTGAAAATGTTAAGCTGGAAACTTACTGTGGGAACTGATCAAAAACTGGGATTGTGAAGATGCACATGGGCAGCTACAGCAGCTGTAACTAATTCCCTCTTGTTTTGCAGAGACTGAGAAAAGCAGAAGTAGCTTAATAGGAAAAGTAACTAAAAGTGATAAATGTCAGCAGATTCAGCTCTTATATCATAATCCAGGGAGGCCAAGTGAGAGGGAGTCTGAAGGCTGGCTAACACCTGGCACAACCACGTAGCCCTGTGGGATGTCACTATAATTTACTGTTAGGATTCATCAATATTTCTGTCTCCCTAGAATGTTTTTTCTTGTAGAAAATCTTCAGACAAATCTTGTTAAAAATATTCTTTTCTAGAAGGTAACAGATAGCACAGACCATAATATCCTGAAGTTTAGTTCTACATGAACCCATCAACTCTTCCATTTATTCTGCCCTCATCCATCTTAACTCTCATCCAGCTTTTAATTAAACTATATGTTGGGTTTGCCTACAGATTATCTGTCATTTTTAAAGTTGTGTGCACCTTATATAAAGAATAACAAAATAAACAGGGATGAATAGTCAGGGAAACTGAAACTTTATTTTAAAACAGATTAAAAGCGTTGAGTTTAGATAACCTGGAAAAGTGAGGGCTGAGAGGGAGATGCTTAGATTTGGGTGGCTAATAAAAGGAAGTAGTACAAAGTTGAAGAACTATGAATTGGAAATAAAACTTGCTAAATTGAAAATTGAAAGAAGGATTCTAACAGCGAGAGATGTTCTGGAAAGAGGTCCCAGCTAGTCATGGAGATGAGGAATTTGAATTATTTCTGTGGAAGTGATTAAATCATGGAAACTTAGATTGTGATTTTTTCAAGGGGAGATTTTAGGATAGGAAAAGGATGAGATAAGAGCTTTAAATTAAACTATGTGATATCAGGATATGATGTATAGTTTGTGTGACTCCCCAAAAAGGGGATGAAAGGAGACGGATGATGGTGAGTTTGCTACGGTTTGCTCATAATGCTATTTAATTAGTTCACTGCATACTTCCTGGGGTCTGCTGTTGCCTGCAGGCAGTGGGAAGAACTACTATTTTCTTGCTTGATGTTTAACTTCGGTTTTGGGATACAGAGAAAATTGGTTTTCTTCTGAAATATCAGAGATTAGCTACAGCTGGCAAAGGTTCCCTGGACAGAGTATTTTGGTGCATTAGCGACAGCAGTTCAGTTCAGTTAGTGCTCACTTGCTCCCATATTCCTGTTTAAATTGACCTCTCAGCTTGAGGCTGGAGAAAACTTACCTCTAATCTGAATGACAAAGACTATTTGTTTGTTTGTTTTCTTTTGTTTTTGCTTTCCCCTTTGATCAGGGCACTGAGACTCTTTGCCATTTACAGCTATCATGCAACTGCAGAGACCTGGGATATTGGTGGTTATCCTGCTCTTTCCCTGGAGCACAGTGTAATAGGCTTTGTGTCTCAGGCTTTGTGTGGGGGTGGAGAAATGTTCTGTGCTTTACAGTAGGCAGAAGCTGGGAAGAGTTCATATGAACTGCTTGAAAATTGCTGGCTATTGCACAGTCACCTGCAGCTGTATGGGTGGACCTCTGAGTTCCTGAGATCCATGCCGCCCAGTTATGTGGTCCAATATTATTCTCCTGCACCAGTCCATTCAGGATGAGCATTCAGGATCAGAACTTAGTGAAATAACGTACAACTGTAGAATGGTGAAGAAATCAATCAATCAATTGCATACAGATCCTACAAAGCCTTTCATATGTATTTTATATAGGCAATGTCTGCCTTTTGCATTGCAGCAATGCGGGACCTTGAACAGATATGTCTAGGAAAGAAAGTTAGGAAGTTTCTTCATCTCCTAAGGTGGAAAAGTTCTTGGTTTGGTTTGGTTAGGTCTATTGTTTTCATTCTTCCATTCCTTTTTCATAAATTTTCAATCAGAAATCACAGTTATAACATTTTCTCCTCATCATTAAAAAATCATTATCCTCTCTTTGATAGATCTAATTAGAGCAGGAAAATAATAAGAGAAGTGGATATCTCTCTGCTCTTCCAGATGATTTGCAATACCAGATATAAATTTGCTTGTAAAAGAAGAATATTTCATGTGGGTTCATCTTTCTTTTCCACTGACCAAGCCATTAAACGTGCAGGCAGTGATTTTTTTTTTTTTAAATCCTTGATATAAGAGATAGAATTATAGAAAAACAATGCATGACTAATTTGCATGATCTAAAGACCTTTCTCTCTGATGACTTACCATAAAGACCATGTCACCCATAGCAAGGAAACAAAAAGCTTTTGACATATTTTCAGGTTAAGATGGGCACACTGAGACTTAAATCTTAGACTAGCTGAATTGCCATCCTTGTTAACGATAGGGGGAATGAAACTTGACTATTTCTGAAGGGTGAAATTCCTCATAACATGTCCAAAGATTGATCCGTCTTCATCAGTTCACCATATCTTCTATTTAAAAAGAATATAAACTTTAGAGGGAAAAAAATGTCACTTCTGGATCAGATGCAATCAGGAATGATCTCAGCAGGACTTTTTCCATTATCTCAATGTGGTCCTTTTGGGCTAGAGCACATATCTTCATTCTGGAATTCAAAGCATTAATGGGCAGTGGCTGAACCCTTTCCTTACCTTTACTACACGCATCTTTTCTCTTTGGATTAATAAGAAGGTATGTTCCATGTACAGCCGTTGGCCCCAATAGACCTTGACACTTAGAGAAATACAACAGGATATTTTGCAGTGGCCTATAGCTGAGATAAACTCAGCAACCTAACAAAATATTTTTTTTTTTTTAAAAAAAGGCAGTTATAATTAACACTTATTTTAAATGTAACATGACATTTTCACTTAAATAAATCTCATGAGACAGAATGTGTGATATTGAATTAACACCTTTACAGGCTATGTGCTTTTTAAAGCAAGTACATAAACCAATGATATTCCAAAGAACCAAATCCTGCTTTTTCTGAATGCACAGTCTGAAACCTTATCTTACGAGTTTTCTGTGGTGTTAATGATTTTATTTCATTTGTTGTTTTGTTGTTTGTTTGTTTTCAGTCTGAGAGGGGATGAATTTCAAATCTCTTGTCAATTAAGGGAAAGGCCCTCAGTCACTTCAGTGAGTTAACCATTTTCTGTGGGTGCCTTGGCACTTTTGCTGATGTTCATTGCATCTGTTTTAAGCATCCTCCAAGGGTCAGGTTTGGTGATTGCCAAGCTGCAAGGCTATTGCTGGCTTGAAAATTTGTCATAAAAAAGATGAGAATAATGGTAGCTCCTCTGATTGTTCTATCTATGATCTCTAAGTCCCGGGGAGGTGTATGCTAGCGCCTGGGCATATGCAGGTGGATATGACAGACAGACTCATAAGACAAGAGAGGACTAGCTTAAAAGCCAGATAAAGCATTTGTGGTTGCTATGGAAACACATCGCTCTCTCAAGCTTTCTGCATACCAACACAATGTCTCCTTGTGAGGCCTTTTATAGATCTGATCTGCTTTTCCTACTAGTGTACAGCACAGTCATTTCATTCAGGGTATGGAACAACTTAGCTGACACCAATAAACATTTTCTACAGTCTATCTTGTATAGGTATTGTTAACCCATGCTATTTGCAACCTGAATGATGTTGATTTCAAGGAAGTGTGGGTATGTTTCAGGAAGTGTAACCAATCACAGACAAAGAAAACTTATGATGAAAGAGTATGTTAAGTATGTAAAACAGATAGCTCCTGGCAGTCTATGGATTATTATTCTATTTCCTCTACAAGACAACATGTAATTTTATGGGTTAAACATGCCAGAAAGGGGAAAAAAAAAAAACAACAACCCTAACCATTGTTTTGTTACTTTATTCATTAACAAAGGAACTGGAACAGGCACTTTGCTGTGAGATTTCTGTTATACTCGCTTAGCCATTCTGTAATGTTTTCTTCTTTTGACATTAATCACAAGCAGCCAGAACCAAAAGATAAGGAAGAATTAAAAGATTAGAGATATGGAAAGTCTTCACATTAAAAGCAAAGTCAAAGAGTAAAGAAACCACAATGACTGAGATAATGAGAGTGAGGAATATAATTCGTCTTTAAATAGCGAGATAGAAAAATATCCCCACGGCACTTCCTCATCAAAGGAGATAGTGCTGCTCACCTCTGCAGGGACAAAAATAGCAGTTAAGCTGTACAGGAGACTTAAGAAATAAATCTGAACTGATGTTCAGTCTCCTCTGTGGTGCGTGTTTACTAGGAATAAAAAGAAATCGAGAAGTCCCAAAACAAGTGGCAGGCAGATTATCCAAAGATCTGGAGTTTTAATAGCTCCCATTGCTAAAATCTGGGGTGTTAGTGTCCCCTGAACCTTTAATTGCACTAAACTACGCCTGTAAACGCACGAACCACGAGTAAAGAAGAGTTCAGGGTGACGAGTTCAGATGTAGGCAACCAGAGAATGACTCAGATGCTTAAATATTAGTTTCTGATCACGTCTTAGAAGCCCTATGGTATCATATGTGGCTTTCTACCACATTTCCAGAATGCTAATGGTCTCTTATACATTTGGTACAATAGCTGCCAGCCCTGTCCATGTCTCAGATATCTCAGAGCATCAAAGGCCCAAAACATTTGATGAGGTTAATCCCATTAGGGAACACAGCAAAATGATTTCTTGTTATTGTGTCAAGTGCACTTTCCTGGCCCCACAGGCTCATCTTCATCGTTCATGGGTTGTCTATACTAGACTTCTCAGTCAGGAGCTTTCTGCACTTCAGGCACAGTGTTAGTGAGGAAAGAAGTAACAAAGTTGCACCTCAGCACCTCAAAACAAAAAAGTGTGAAGGTGAGGATCAGTGCCTGCACAGCAGGCATCAGAGAGTACAGTTGCATCTATCACGTACTCTGGATCACTTTCTGAGGACTTTTTTTTGGTTTTGAGCAGCTGTAAAACTAATAAAAGGCCAATATCATGGAGAAAAATATTCATTTTCTGACAACAACCTTTAAAATATTTTATATTTAAGGCCTAGGGTGATTCTTAAATATTTTTTTTTAAAAAGGGTTTTTTTAATCTGTTATTTTGTAATCGGTTACTTTTCCCTTTTTGCCACACACTGAGCTCAGTAAACAAACAGCAACAGTCCTGCAGAGCTTTGGATTCAGGCTTGTTCATATGTTGGATCTATTACGTTGTGGTGGCAATAAATCACATCCAATCAAACTTAAAAGTGTGCCTCTATCTGTCCACTGTTATCTCTGGGAAAAACAAAGACACGCAGAAAGATCATGGACTATCTTGTTCTTTCTGGTGGAAATGCCAACCAAGAAGGTGGCATATGTGTTGTTGAGTCATGACACTGTCAGTGTCGATGAGTGATGACCATTCCTGCTCCCTCACCATTTAGCATAGTAGTATTTCCTACAGTGAAGGAAGTTCTGTAACTCCGGATACTTTTGAGCCAAAGTTCTGGAAAAATGCATGGAATAAAACTTTGAAACACATCTACCCATTATTACTGGTGCGACTACTTTTCCACTTCATAAATAATTTTTTCCAAAAGAATAACTATTGAATAATAACAACACTGTTTTTCACTTTCATCATATATAGTACCCTGATCTTACTGTGAAAGTTTGTCTGCTGTATTCCATTAACGATCACCTGTATCATCGAGACTATGCAATCACTTTTTTTTGTTGCTGCTGTTGAGTGACATTTTTAATCTCTATTTCAAGCCAGAAATAACATTCTGTGAGTCTCGAGTATATAAAGGTTTTCTGTTACAAGTGTTACAGAAAATGGTCTTAATCGGCAGAAATTATTTGCAGAAGTCTGTAAAATAATGGAAAATTTATTGCAGCTGTCATTTAACTCCAGACGTACAAAGTTGGCTTGCCAGTAATATTCAAAATTTGATGCTCCTATAGAAGTTTGAACATTTCACCAACATTTAAGAGATTTCATTAATCTTCAGTGTTTCCTTCATTTAGTAAGCTGTACTTTTGCCACAGTACTAATAAGCATATTTTTAAGTCTCCTTGACTAAGGATTGCAAGGTATTATAAATCTTTCTCAACTCAATCATAGCCAGTCTCTTTTAAGAATTGCCAAATACTTTTAAATACTTCCCAGGAAGCTGCACTGTATCTATTTATTTTCAAGGAGCTATACGTGGCAAATAAGCAATTATAAAAAAAACAAAACAAACAAAAAAAAAAAAACACCACTAATCTTCCAGAAGAAAAACACAAATGCCACCAAGATATAACCCTTGATAATCCAAAGGATCAGCATATACCTCATACACAGTCCAAATGCAGTGATGTACACCATGTTCATTGGTTTACCTCCACATGTTTCCAAAGGTAGGTCAATGAATGGTAGAAGTATCACATAACACTTATCAATAGATGCATGTCATTTCTCAACTAGTATAGGCTGGACACATCAAATATTTTTTATGGACATAAAAACATCAGAGCATGGTTACTGTGGTATTCTCTTGTCACAGAAACAAGAATATGATACTATTTCTTATGCTGAAATTATTTTTCTCTTTTGGCTGTTATAAGCAGCTATTTATTTCTTGAGATCTGATTCAAAGACAGATGCAAGCAGTAGGTGTTCTTGTTCAGAGATCCTAGTCAGGGCACTAATTAAGCTATGTGCTTTGAGAAAAATGTTTATCTGTTCTCCAGAATCCACCGAAATTGCCGTTAGCAGATCTGCTAACCACAGGATGGAGACTGCATGTGCCAAATGACTTTCAAACAACTTTTACTTAGGAGAATGATTTTTTACTTTTGTTATTATTTTTAATCTTAAATATAGCAGAAATATATATAAGAATATTCATATATATATATTGGAAAAAAGTTTTTTACATTTTACTCAGAGATCTTTAACTATTTTAATCCATCGTATGAGATTGGAAGTACCTACACAGGTTCTCACTTCTGAAAATCAAGATGAGTTCCTATTTTCTGTCTTTCGTTGTCTTTAGATAGCCAATCCTCAGAAGCTCAAACTCTCCTGACCTTCAGTCAAAAAGCCTTGTTCATCAAAGCTGTTCAGGTATCCCATCCATTTTTAAACCAATCTGGATCCAAGATTCTTACTTTTATTTTTTGTTTTTTGTTAATTTGTTTTTCATTGATAGAAAGATCAACATGGAAAGATTATTGAAAGAAATGTAATGTGTGGGGTTAACACTCGGACAGAGAATTTTTCTCACCATTCTTAGAGACTCCAAAGTTCATCAGCGCTTCCAAATACTTGGTTGGTTTCTGGGACAAAATGAGCCCATGATCTACAGAAAAAAAAAAATGACTTTTTTTTCTTTAACACAGTGGATATTCCTTCAAGGGAAAACCAAATTTTGTTGAAAGAAGGAAATAATTAGGGTGCAGAGAGGATTGGAAATGCACAAAAGATGTTTCATTATGAGATTCCAGAGCACATACACATATCCTGAGCAGTAACTACATTTCCATGCAAAAACAACCAAGGAAAAGATATAATGACTTCAAAGATTTTTCAGTGACTGTTCCTAAAAATAATAGAGGAAAAATAAACACAGGCTACAAACATTCTTCTTCATCTTTCTGACAATTTGCAAACTCCCAAAAGATTTCCGATGATGTTATGCCCCAAGTTGCTGATCATCATCCTAGCATGAATCAGATAAGCTCATTAAAAAGGGTCCATAATCCAGAGGGGTCAACAAAAATGCAGAGCATGATCCTTAATTTCAACAGAAATATGGAGCTTACATCTAGGCTGTTAAGGTGATGTCAAGAAAAGTTCCTTCCATCTGAAGCAGGGAAACAAAAGGGAGAAGTTTGTATGATAGTTTTGTTTGTCAAGAATAGCACATTTGCTGGAAAGTGCAGTTTTAGAATTACAGAAATTCAAATCAAGAATTCTGAGAATTCTGATCAAAATAAAACATACTTGTTTTAAAAAACATTTTTTTTCAACGTATTTTGGTGGAAACAGTTTGATGTTTCTTTTGAAAACAGCATATATTTTTAAATGCAGCTTGGACTTCTTTTTTTAAAGCATATAAAAAAGCTGCAAAACTGAACAAATTCTCAGAGTTTGTCTACAAGTAATTTTTTGGATAGATTTTTTTTTTTTTTTTTAAAAGAGGAAAGTCAAGAATATTTCATTTTGAAACAATAAGAATTTCTGTTCTCAGCTTCTCCAGTTCACCTGACAAATCAACCTTTTGTTCCTGAATATCATATTCTATGCTGGGAAATATTATATGCTTCTACCTTGATGATCCATTTTGAGGAAGGTGGTATAAATCTGAGCTTAATCAGATGGAGGCAACTCTGGTACTTTCAGCAGTTTATTCCTGATTTACAATAATTTATAGTCAAGAACTTACAATAGTTTATTGAACGATCTTTCTCTTGTTTTTTAAGCAATTCATTTAGATAAGTTTCACAGTTGCTATCATGGCTAAAAAGGAGAAAAAAACCTGCAAGTCACTAGAGCTGAGTGTATTAACCTGAGTCTCAATCTAAAGTTTCTCATCATAGAGTATGAATGATGCTTATAATTTATAGAACTGAATGGAATTTTGATGCCACTCAGCTATTGTTTCCTAGTTCATGATGTAACAGAATACTGTTTTTCTCTCCTTGGGGCAGAGAGAGGAAATGATAATATGTCAGTCGTTAATGAAGAGGTCTTGATAGTGAATAATTTACTATTCTTGGAGATGTTTATGAAAATTAAGTCTCACCAAAGATATACTTCTACAGCAGCTTGAGTGAATCAGAAAATACAGTGGTGTAAGTAGTTTCAAAATTTGACTCAGAGCAATAAGAACTTTCTTTCTGGATGACAGTCTGCTTTAACATAGCTAAAGATTGTCATCCATGTTTGTACTGAATATAAGTGAACTATAAAGCACGCTGTGCTAACATAACGACAAAGAGACGCTCAAGACAACACCTCCATCACCAGGAAGGTAAAACCTGCTTAAGAATTCACCAGCCCACATCAAAGATTTCCAAAAATACCTAGAGATTTTGAAGGCCTTGTTTACCAAACACATCACTTGCAGAAAAATAGGCACAGGAAAAGCCAAGTTACACTTCACTTTTCAGGAGAACTAGATGCTTGAGAATCAGGCCTGTTCAATCTGTGTTAAACTGGAACCCCTATTAGGTATTGAAAATTACCACATGCTTCTGGAAGTCCTACACTTGGACAGAGGTTGGTCAAATGGAAAGTAACCTCATTTCATAGAATCATAGAATGGTTCAGGTTGGAAGGGACCTTAGAGATCATCTTGTTCCAACCCCCCTGCCATGGGCAAGGACACCTCCCACTACACCACGTTGCCCAAAGCCCCATCCAGCCTGGCTTTGAATACTTCCAGGGAGGGGGCATCCATAGCTTCTCTGGGCAACCTGTTCCAGTGTCTCACCACCCTCACAGGGAAGAATTTCTTCCTTATATCTAGTCTAAATCTACCCTCTTCCAGTTTATAACCATTACCCCTTGTCCTGTCATGACCTATCCTTGTAAAAAGCCCCTCCCCAGCTTTCCTGTAGGCCCCCTTCAGGTACTGGAAGGCTGCTATCAGGTTCCCCCGCAGCCTTCTCTTCTCCAGGCTGAGGAGTCCCAACTCTCTCAGCCTGTCCTCGTAGGGGAGGTGCTCCAGCCCTCTGATCATCCTCATGGCCTCCTCTGGACCCGCTCCAACAGCTCCACATCTTTCTTGTGTTGGGGGCCCCAGAACTGGGCACAAGACTCCAGGTGAGGTCTCACGAGAGCAGAGTAGAGGGGCAGAATCACCTCCCTCGCCCTGCTGGCCACGCTTCTCTTGATGCAGCCCAGGATGCGGATTTGCCTAACTAGGCAGACATTGGGCAGGTAAGTCCTGGTACTATTAGCTATTTCTGTCTGCCTGCTCATAAATAGGAGACTGCCGGTCTGTGGCAACCAAAGAAGCAGGGAGGTGGTGATGGACAATGTGAGAAGTGCAGATGTTGCCTGACCATGCAGATAGGTGTCATCCAGCAGGGACTAAAGTCTAGGAGCCAGTTCAGAGTTGCTCCATTCCAATAGACCTTTAAAAGAATCAGCTGTCCTATTCACAGACACTCATCTCTTTTTCTTGTAATTCAAGTTTGAGCAACTTTCTCTGTGCTCCATAGGCCAGATGGAGCTGATGTTGTAACCCACTTGCAGGCAACCTACTGTGTTCCTTTTCACCAGATTCTGCATTGCAGTGAATTGTTTTTTTTCCTGCTGAAACAATTCTTGTCTCTTTGACTTTAAATCTTTGCCATTACATCTCCATGAAACATGTTATTTTGCCTTTTTTTCTAGGATCATTTCCTTTGTATGACTTTTGAAAATTGGGGGTGAATGAAGGGCACTGTGCAAAACTGGAAACTATGATTTTTCTGATGTTTTGCATGCGTACCTGCCATCTAAATCATGGAGTATAAGAACAGTTGCCTAAAGGGATGGCTTAGTTTCTCACTACGAGGCAGAAATTCCCAAATTCATGTTTCCTAATCCACATGCACTCAGCAATTTACATTCTCTTTACTATTTCTCTAGAACTTACTGCTGTACTGTAATCCTAAATTACTTACAACTGTTATGTTTCCTGCAAAAAACAACAAAACAAAAAGTAAACAAAAATGCTTTGGCCAGATTTATTAACATCATAAATACTCTAAAATTAATGCATTTCCTTACCATTTCTGAATCACAACTATTTAGAAATGCTTTACCATCACTTTTAAATTTTGTTTTCTTCCAGTTGTAACGTATTTAGAATAGAAACTTTCAGATCTGCTTCATTTTCCCCCTATAGGGATTGAAATTCAAAGCATGACTTCAGAGGGTTCTGAAAATTGCTTTTGGTTTCACCTTAAAACCATCTTTCTGGTTTTTTTTAATCCTCTGGGGTAATACCTATAGTAACGTGACTATTGAAAGCACATGAATAATATAGATGTCAGTTCCATACTCTTTGGCTTGGAAGAGGAGAAGGTTTTGCTCTTTAACAAAGAGTCCAATCTGTTGCAACTATGATAGTTGCAAGAAGCAAGGGGGAAAAAAGCTTCCCTGTAGCATAAGTAAAAGACAGCCTTATCTTCCATCTCACACAGCAACAACTCTTTTGTCTAGTCACTGAGCAGGTCTTCAGTCAAGAAAGAGCAGATGTTAGGTCTGAAATTAGGAGAACAGTTTCATCCCAGATGAACACGTGGCATCTGCTCCAAGTGGAAAAGCCTGAGAGATCAGTAAAAACAACATTAAAACAGAAAAACATACATCATCATCATTTTCTCTCCCCTTTTCTCTCACACGTGCTGACATAAGCTCTGAATAATCTCACAGAATCATAGAAAGATTAAGGTTGGAAAAGAGCTCTAAAATCATCTAGTCCAACCATCACTACAATGCCCACAAAACCAAGTGGTCCAAAACCCCATTTACCCAAGCTCTGGCAAAGGTATCTTGCAGAGTGATGAACTAACACAGGCGTTCCAATTTTCTGACTGCCACATTGTGCTCACTGATATCCTATAACAGTGAGAGGGTGAGCCAATCAACTATCATCCTTTTGGGCTAGCAAAGAGGATTGTTGCACAAAAAAAAAAAAAAAAAAGAGAGAGAAGAGAGGGGAAAAAAAGAACCTGAATACCATTGATACAACAGATCATGTGTTCG
This sequence comes from Penelope pileata, assembly GCA_013396635.1. Classification (NCBI taxonomy): domain Eukaryota; kingdom Metazoa; phylum Chordata; class Aves; order Galliformes; family Cracidae; genus Penelope; species Penelope pileata. The sequence goes on along the minus strand of WBMW01003682.1, from coordinate 378,291 downwards.
TGCAAATAAGAATACAGAGTCAGATCTGCACAGAAAGTAAATAAAGCAAGAGCTATGGGAGAAGAAAAACTTCCGGCTTAATGTGTGAGATGGTCTTCTCCTGTCAATCTAATTAGAGAGGCTTTTGAACAACAAACAAAAGTGACTGTGGTGCAATTGCAGAAGTGAGATCACTTCAGATAGATTTCTAGTGATCCCAGGTAGAGCATTAAATGGTTTAATGGTTGCAAAAAAAAAAATGATTTCAACTTACACAATAGTGATCTCCCACCAACACAAGGATCAGCCAAATCCCACACAAGAAAGCCTTCCCCCTTGGCGGCTGGCTCTTAAATGAGGCCAGGGTAGTCCCACCCTGGGTCCACCCCTCCTGGTCACATGGAGGGAGGGTACAGGTGTTCCTTAGGCCAGCCACCGCCCTTCACCAGGTGCTCAATCACTAACTCAGGCCATGACCTCATGTTTCCCTTACATTGACAAAAATACAATACTTGACACTGATGGAGCACTTCAGCTGTTTTTAGAAAAATTTACAACAGTTACAACCACGCAGCAAGTTTTTTAAATGTATCAAGACCTTTTTTCTTCTTTTTTTTTTTTGCAGGTGCTAGAGACATCAGATAGGAGATTGCCTGTTTCAGCTTTCATTTCAACTAATTAGGAAGAACTGACCAAGGATCAAAACGCAAATGATAATGTGGGAGAAAGTGACTATGAAAAAAAACATGCGCTACTCTAAGGAGTGAGTTAACAGGATCAGCAGTATAAGGCTAGGAGGTGACTTGTTCATTTGGTACAGCAAGACATAGGATCTCTTGGGAAGACAGTCCAGTTCAAAGCATGCAGGTGGTCTGTTATAGATCATCACATACTGCAAAGTAGACTCCCCTAATGTAAAGAAGGGGTAGGAAGCAAAGCATAGTGAGAGGTGGTTATGGCTGAATTAAGAGCTCTTAAAAGATTTGCGAATAATAGTATTAAAATTATACAAAATATAAAGTATGACTAGGTGACTATGAGTGAACATAAATGAATGATATATTCATTTATATGAATATATGAGTATAGAGTGTGAGAAAAAAACAACAGGAAGGCTAAGAAACAAGTTATTGCTAGTACTTGAAAGAAAAATCTGTATAAATAATATTGAAGTAAGACAAAACAAAAAAAAAGAAAAAAGAAAAAAGAAATAGAAACAACAAGGTAAACAGTTTATTACCAAACAACAAAGGAAAACATGGCAAATAGCTAGTGACACACAGAAGGCTAAGTGGTGTTTGCCTTCTCTGTAGTCCCCACCAGAAAAGTTACATATGATCTGAGAGTCAGAATTAAGTTCAACAGAAAGAGAGGGATTCAGTGCAGAAAGAGTAAAAGCATTTCATTAATATTTAAGGAAGACTAGTATAACCAACTCAGCAGCCCAGATGAAATTCACTCTGCAGTACATAAGAGAGCAGCTGGATAGTCACCAAAGCATTTCTTGGTATCTTTGGCACCACAGGAGAGATGGGTGGTAGTGAGAACTGGAGGAATGTGAACATCTGATCGATCTTTAAAAAGAGAGAAGGAGCTCACTGAGAAGTTCAGGCAACTCAGACTCACTTGGGCTGTTGGAATGAAAGTCAAACACATCACTGTTACATAAACATTAGAAACAATAATGTTATAAGGACCAGTCAGCCTGGTGTTTTCAAAACAAATCAAATCAAGCCATTCTAATTTGTTTTCTTGTAGGAGGAAGGTGAAAGAGGCACAGATAGTGTAGATAATGCGCATTGCAGATAATTTTTTAACCTGAATTTTTAAGGATTTGGCACTATCTCCTTTTGTATTCTAATGAATAAGCTAGGGAAAAAAATTCTAGATAAAATTATGGTAGAGTGGATGCATACATTGTTGATTAAAAGCACTTGTAACGCATTTTACTGGGAGATTACATAACACTGAAAGATGGTGTTACATTCAATTTCATACTGTATGTGGCATTTTTATTAATGAATGTTGGAATCAAGAACATAGCAATGAAATATTGGAATGACCCCATGTGAAATGAAGGTTAATTTGTGCAAAATAAGGCACCACAGAGTCAACGTGAGCTACTTTGCATCCTTTCTGCCCCACCACAGTCGCAGAAAGGAGGAGGGTATTTCTCTGTGGCATTAGCAACTGTGTGGCACGTAAAAAAAATAAAAGGGATAAAAGTTCTCCCTGAATTAATGACTGTGAGGCTCTCCATTTTTTCTTTTTTCTTTTTTTCTTTTTTTTTCCTGTGGACTTTTTACAGATCTCTGATCATTCCTTCCGCTTTTCTTTGAATTCTGCTTAACTACACTATACTTTTCTCTAAGTGAATTGCCCAGCCCTGATTATATTCTTGAATAAAACTTTTTTGAGGAGTTATATTAAGGAGTTATACTGGCTCTCTCCCATGAGCTCTAATCTGTCAATTCTCTCAATGTTTTGAAATCCATTCTCTTGTATTGACTTATTTCTATTTAATGCGCCTTCTTTGTAGTCTAAGGATTCTGAAAGCTCTCATTTTGCTGACTCTTTTTATCTTTCCAGTCTTAAATCATTGTTCCTTCTTTATTAGATCTGGTAAAGCCTCTTGCTATTTGCTATTTGCAATTTTCCTACCAACGTAAACAACGTCCCGCTACGTTCTGAGAACTGGTTTCCTTTTCCAAAAGTCCTCTGAAGAGTGCATTTATTTTTATTATTATTTATTTATTTTAAATAAAACCTTGTTTTCTGGAAAACTTCATTAGGTTCTTTCAAGACGTGATCCACCTGGGTTTCACATTTTGATGTACAAGTTTCCCTTTCTGAAAGCTGCTATATTGTCTTTCTTCCTTTATTACTAAGTAATTTTCACCAGGCCTAGCCTCCTGTATTTCTATCCAGTTCTATATAAAAGTATATTCAGATCATAAGAATATGTGATTCTTCAGTTGTGGAAATCTTTTCTAGAACCTTTAGCTCACATGAAAGTGACTGTGAAGAATATGAATGTTTCCAGTTTTACCAGATCCTCATTCATGTTCTTATATTGACCCTTTGAGCTTTTCATATCTACACCCTCCAATCGCAGTTGGAAAGTACTCTCCAAGTTTTAGCAAACCAGATGTAACCTCTCTTTCCTTCTCTCATGCTCATAACATATATATAATTCTACTTAAAAGGTTAACAGGTAATCATCTGCAGCTTGAAGAAGCAGAAGTATCAGCCATCTTCCAGTGCAAGAAGGACGATGCTTAGTTATTCTATGAATTCAATACAGGAAGCCAATATGTATTTGGATCACTTTTTCAGCAAGAAGCAGAATACATGTTAAAAAATGAGCTATACTGTTGGCAGTTGTCTAGATTTATTTGAAAGATTAATGTTGTTGAGATATATAAATGCAGAGCTACACAAAGTTCCTGGAGACAATTCCAAAGTGCTGTAAATATAGACATAATTAATGGTTCCATATCACGACATCTCAAAAAGTAAGTAGTTTGCCTAAAACCAGAACACATTGGATCTTCAGCATAAAGATATTGAAAGAAAAAAAGAACCCTTTAACATTCAAAAGAGATTTCATTGTTTTGATAAATGATTTCAGAAAGAGTAATAAAGGAAATGTGAAATGTCAATGCTCCAAATAAAACAGTTCCTTAGATTTTTCACAAGATCCTGATAGAGTTTAAGCTCATTTTATAAACAGTACCTTCAGCAGATGTCTGCACAGTAAAAGAACATTCTGCTGTTATTAATAACTCTAGAGGGCAAGATCAGTATTGTATTTGAACATAGAATTCAAACCTCTCTGGTTTTGCTTAAAGAATGAAGGCTGAAAAGTGTTTATTTGGCTTATAGAAAATTTAGATTTTAATATATTGTGTAAAGAAGTTCTAAGTAAGACCCGAAAAAAGATGTTCAAAGACTCTTGTGGCTGTATAGCAAGGCTAGAACTACAACCTCGCTTCTCTCATTTTCACCCATCAGCACAGATAGCATGTATATATCAGTGTACTGCAGCAGGATTAGCAAATGACATCTCTGTTTACATGATGCCCTTTTCTCCCACAATTTGTATAGTGAGAACAGGAGATACCAAAATATTTGAAACTAGATTAAAAGTAAAAGGATTATAGCAAATGGCAGCCAGTCACTAGTGGGGCTTCTCAGGGCCCCATTTAGGGCCAGTTCTTTTCAGTGTTTTCATACATGAGTTGTACTCAGGACTCAAATGCAGACAACAACAAATTGAGAGGACCTATTGACTCTCTCAAGAGTAGAGAGGCTTTGCAGAGAGATCTTGACAAATTGGAGGGCGGGGAAGTCACCAGCCATGTAAAGTTCAACAAGATCAAGTGCTGGATTCTGCATCTGGGATGGAGCAACCCTGGATATATGTACAGACTCGGGGCTGAGAGGCTGGAGAGCAGCCTTGCAGGAAATGATCTGGGGGTTCTAGTTGACAGCAAGTTGAATCTGAGTCAGCAGCATGCCCTGGCAGCCAAATGTGCCAACTGCACTCTGGCATCAGGCCCAGCAGTGCCACCTGGGCAAGGGAAGGGATTGTCCCACTCTGCTCTGCACTGTCGCAGCCTCACCTCGAGCAGCGTGCGCAGGTTTGGGTGCCACGGTATAAGAAGGACATAAAACTATCAGAGAGTGTCCAAAGGAGGACTACAAAGATTGTGAAGGGTCTAGAGGGCAAGAGAAGCAGCTGAGGTCCCTTGGTTTGTTCAGCCCACAGAAGACGTACCCTGAAAATGTCCAGGGATGATGACTCAACCACCTCCTTGGGCAGCCTATTCCAGTACCTGACCACTCTCTCGGGTAAGTTGTTCCTAATATCCAACCTGAACTTCCCCGGGCACAACTTGAGGCCATTCCCTCTCGTCTTACCACTGTTACCCGAGAGAAGAGGCCAACCCCCGCCTCACCTCAGCCTCCTTTCAGGGAGTTGTAGAGTGCAATAAAGTCTCCCCTGAGCCTTCTCTTCTCCAGACTGGACAATCCCAGTTCCCTCAGCAGCTCCTCATAAGACTTGTGCTCCAGACCTCTCACCAGCTTTATTGCTCTCCTCTGGACATGCTTTCATGCCTTTCTTATAGTGAGGGGACCAAAACTGAACACAATACTCAAGGCGTGGCCTCACCAGAGCTGAGTACAGGGGGACGATCACCTCCCTGCTCCTGCTGGCTACACTATTTCTGATACAGGCCAGGATGCCATTGGCCTTCCTGGGCACACTGCTGGCTCATGTTCAGCCGAGCATCAACCAACACCCTAGATGTTGACAAAGAGTGTTTTGTAGCTGAGAATTTTCTCTACCAAATAGTGTTATTGTGCTCTTGTATCTGTTGTAGTTTCCATGGAAATAAATAGCAGGAATTACTTTCAGAGTGATCTACATATATAATATCTAGTTATGTACTAATGTACAATGACATTCTATTTACACAATTTGGTTGTAGAATATCAACACTGACTTCAGCAGCATTAATCTAATTTTGCTGCAATGACTAAAAACACACATCCATAGGAATGAATCCTATGAATCATCAGAAAGACAGTCATTAATAGGACCCCCAGTGACAGATGATGCAAAATGCATTGGTTCTAACTGCAGAAAAATAACTTATCTTGGTATTACTTAGCTAGGGATCCTTTGCAGAATACTGAATGAGAGAAAACTAGTCTTATTTCCAAAGAGTTTCAAAGTATTTAAAAGGGCCCAATACATGGGTTTCTCAATGTACAGGTTTTTTCCTATCTAGACTTTTGCTTCTCAGAGCAAACTTTTAGATCATCTTGTTGATTGCATGGAATACTTTTTGTTCTAAATTGAATGTTAATGTTGTTTTCTGTACTAACTAAGAAGAAACGGTCCAGACACCTGTCTTATTTCCTCCAGACACACTTGGGAAATGGTATTATTTGTATGGTTGTTGTCAAATCAGGTAAAGTTGCTGGGTTTGGTTTATTTTTTTTTGT
>WBMW01003682.1:243841-367667 GCA_013396635.1 Penelope pileata | reverse complement strand
AAAAAAAAAAAAAAAGAGTCAGGTAAAATTCAAAAAAAAGCTTACTTTAGAATTCAGTAAGTTTTTCTGGATTGTTCTTTCAATCTAAATCCCAAAGAATCAAAGAGAGCTTGTTTTTGCATTAAGTAAGCAGTAATTTCACCTACCACCTACAAAGTCTTTGCTTTAGTACAAAAAGCCTATGAATCTTCAATATATCAAGAATGAGGAAAGACTGAGGTTCCCTTAGTAATGTTTACCTGAGATTTATGTCCAAAGTTTCTGTTTTTCCCTCTGTTTGTACTGCAATCTGCTCAGGAAGCACTTTTCCACATTACAGCACAAGGCAAGCACTGATGTGGCCAAGAAAGACAATATCTAAGTAAAATCTTGTCTTTCTCTGATTCAGCTTCTAGCACTGACCTGCAAGTTGGCTATGAGTAACATAGTCTGAGCTTGGAAAAACAATTGAGTGGTCAGATGTGGATTCAAGATTTTTTTTTCCAGAAAATCCATGAAGAAACTACATATGCCCAATTCATTATAGCAGTTACTTTTCTATTTTGGAGTGAGCAATGTCTTTTTCTTTCACTACAGATAACCTGTGCTAAAGACACTTAAATCATCCTAGATACCAGCTTCTCATCCTTAAAGTAAGAGTTGACCATCCTTCCTAATTTCCATCTCACATTACTCTTCATTTTGCAACAGGTTCCATTTGTCAGCTTTGTTAGCATTGCAAAATTCAGACAATGCAGGTCTAATTTGAGTGCATAACATGGAATATTTATTTTATGGATATTATAAATATTTTTATTATGTTCTCCAGTTGTTTTGATAATAGATTTTCTCTTTTCTACAACTTCAAAAAGTTTTATAAAAGGTTTATAAATAAACCTGTTTTCTTTGTCCTACAATGCCATTGGCATAGGACTCTCCTTTGACTAAGTAATTTCATTTATATTAAAGATGTTGTGGAAAAGTAATGGGCTTCTATTTTATCTTCAGAAGGAATCTGGAATGAATTCACTTAAAAGATCTTTTGGCATTTTTAATATCAAGAGTATGTTTGATTCTCCTTCTTAAACTGAAATTTTCCTTTAGGGTTAAATCCATTTCTATAGTTTGTATATGCCTTTTCTATGTTCTCGCTTATAGCTGTTAGAACAAACTCTTCTCAGCACTTCAAATTAGCTTTTTAATATTAAAGAACTGAAAACCCTTCTCTTAACTCAGTAAAAAGTTCTTTTATAGGAGACAAAGTATTATGTGAGTGTTAGTAGGGCTGTATTCTTCAGGTATTCAATATTTATGTCTTGATGGAAGATGCACAAATACAGCTGACTAGCATTCAAAAAGCTTCAGAACTGTGGTTTAAGCAACACTCCTGCAACAAGTATCTGTGCAGATTCTAAGCTGTCAGCACTTTAAAATACAGGGTCAATAAAAAGTGATGTATTAAAGTGAGATCATGGTTTGACAATAGAGTTTCGCTAAGCAATAAATTTGTCCACAAAGACATAATAAGAGATTTGGACTATGTGCAAGGAAAATGGAATACAAGGAAGAGTTTCTGGTGTATGAATGGAAATGTCAAAAGGAATCAACAAAACATATACAATAGAAATGAAGGAGATTTACTTAAGGCAGAGAGCAGACACAGTCTCCATGCTGTGATTGTACAGTATTGAAGCAAACAAATCTTAAACATGGCAAAAAGTAGCAAAGCAATCTGGAAATGGAGGTCACTAATCCATTTTTTGTGTGTATTCAAGATCATTATATCATCATACTTTATTAAAACAAATGGTTTTAAATAGTTTTCAATTTGGTACTGCTTCAGCTCTATGAGAAAAATGTAGTCTTTCTGGCTCAGTTGCCATGGAAACAATTATTTACTTCCATCAGGGTACTCTTTATCATTATGGACTTGAAGCTACCTAAAAGAAAAAGAAAAAAAAAAATGCAACAAGTGAACTCCTGTGATTTCTGTATTTAGAAAGAAGAAAAGAAAGATCTTCCTGGACCCTACTATGCTTACGTTAATAGGGCAATTGTGTTTAAACCTAGATAAAAAAGATAAGTGTTACATTGGCCTTTTATTTTGTCAGTGTTTTTTCAGATGCTGATTCTACTATCATTAATCTACTTCACAATTACTTTGATTTGATGAAAAGACCAACTGTAACATTAAGGCTTTAATGAACCTAGCATTGTATCAGAATCAGAAGTCACTCATCTGGCTAACATAGATTATATTTTCTAGCCAACAGCAGAGGGATTGGCTGGGAAAATTTAGACTTAGGCCCTGTAGAGACAGTCTTCAGTAGGAATCAGTCAGGAGCAAAGTTTATATTTATGCTTTCGATCTTTAACAAGAAACCTTCTTGTATGAGAAAACTCCCATGTCCACCTGGCCATCTCCAACAGCAACAAGGCATAAGACACCCTTGTATGAATTGAAATGCATCATGCTTGCACAAGGAAAAGTAATTTAGATAGTAGTACAATAAAAACAGTGTGGATCTCATTGAGTTACTAAAACCTGTGTTGTCACTTTTGCAAGTTGACTTGTCAGAGAAGATCTCCGCTTCCAAAAAGTAGCATTTTAAATCCCAAATAAATTACTCTTATGCCTGTGTAAGAGATTTCAAGTGTGTTTTGTTATGAGCTGACATGTAGGGGATTAAGAAAAAGTGAATGCTGTGATTATGTCACTGCAGAATGGTGTTGCAAGTCTCACTTATTGACTAAGCAGTCTTATCAAGAAATAATTTCGTTCAGGGAAATGTTCCTATTAATTTCCGTTGTAAGTCAGCCATCTGGATCAATGATTGTTTAATTCAACTCCTCTCAAATTGAAGTAAGGCCACTAATTCCCTGTGCTGGTGGGTAAATATGGATTGGTATTTCCCAAAACATAAGGCAAACACAATTTTCATTCATTTAAAAACCATCCAAACAAACAAATTGAAATGCTGATAACTTAACAGAATGACAAAAAGATTTTGTTCTTTAATTACCTCACAAGCAAATGAGGAGTTGCCTGAAGATGCTGAATACAGATATTCAGTCCAGACTCTCTCCAAGCACAGGCTTGGAGGGACTTCAGTCCATCTGCTGATTTGGATCTGCAAATAAGAACACAGGAGTACACTTCTGACTGACTACCAATTGAGATATGGCATTTTATGCTTTCACTTTATAGTCTGTTCACCAGATGCCTGGAGATAAAATCTCAGTGAGGTACTATTCAGGTCCAAAAGAGTGAAAAGGAACTGCAAAAACCTCTGAGCTGAAGTGTTCTCTAAAATAAGATATGTTGGCATATCATATAGACCTACTTGCTGAAAAGGTCTTGATATAGAATGAACCACCCACTTCACAACACCAAATGCCAAGCCAAGGTCTCATATATGTTCAAGGAGCGATCAGAGTCATGGTATACTAAATCTGCTTCAGGAGAAGCTATAATTTTCTGTTTGGCACTATCTGTAAGGTGCCACAGTGATCACCCCGTACATTTAGAGACTCAGTGTAGCACAGATGGTTGTATGTTTGAGCAACCATCTCCCCGGCAATGGGAAACCAAACTAATTAAACATAGCCAGCACTTCATGGTGTATTTAGTTGCAGTATTTCTCAGACATAATCATTGAACGCAGTTTTTATTACGCAAGGGTGAAGGAGTCTGAGGTTGGAGGCTGGATTGACAGACATCTATCTATTCCTTTGCAAGACAAGGTGTTTTAGAGAGGAAAGCTGAAAGCAAGACATTGCAGCATCTTGTGTGCTTGAATGGCTGCATGATGTTCCAAGAGAACGACTGATTTACAATACAAAGTGGAATAATAAAACTTGTTCAAAAATGAAAAAGAACACAACATCTTGATGTCTATTAATATTCCTCAGAAAATACTAGCTTTAGCATTCTATGAGGAAAACAGAACGTGTCCCTGATGGCCATTATCTAGCTTTATGTGTATGTAGGAATTCAACTTTCTATAAAACGCACAAAACCATCAGATTGCTGAATATTAACATTTTTAGTCATGGTTTTACCCTACTAATTTGCAAATGTCAAGCTCACATGCTCTAGGTGCCAAGATTTTGGTATATGGTATAAGATCTTGTATATTATTCTGATACCCTCTCTGCACAAGGTAATGGGTGCTCCAAAAGAACATAATCTATTTGTGAGACAATTTATCATAACAAAAGTAACACAATTAAAAATCTAACTTCCTATATTTCTAACCAGAAATATTACTAGTTCTTCCCTATCTGTATGTTCCAATTTTTCAGATGTGACTTCTTTCACAGTTTCACATACTTTTGAAAAGTAGGAAAAGGGGCGGCCAGCAGGAAGAGGGATGTTATTGTCCTTCTCTATTCTACTCTCGTGAGGCCCTATCTGGAGTACTGCGTCCAGGCCTGGGCACCCCAGTATAGGAAGGATGTAGAGCTTTAGGAGAGGGTCCAGAGGAGGGCGACAAAGATGCTCAGAGGGCTGGAGCACCTCCTCTGTGAGGACAGGCTGAGAAGAGAAGGCTCCTGGTAGAGCTCATTGCAGCCTTCCAGTATTTAAAAGGAGATGATAAACAGGAGGCAAAACAGCTTATTACAAGGGTAGACAGTGACAGGACAAGGGGGAATGGTTTTAAGCTGAAGGAGGGAAGGTTCAGATTAAATGTCGGAGAGAAGTTCTTTACTGAGCGAGAGGTGAGGCGCTGGCACAGGCTGCCCAGAGAGGTTGTGGATGCCCTGCCCCTGGGGGTGTTCAAGGCCAGGTTGCATGGGGCCCTGGGCAACCTGTTCTAGTACCAGATCTGGACATTTGTGGCCCTGCCTGTGGCAGGGGGGTTGCAACATGGGGTCCCTTCCAACCTGGACCATTCTGTGATTCTATGATACTATGAAAAGGCCAAAAATTGCCTTTGCAATGCAGAAATGCAGTATCATAAACCCGATTTTCCTTCCGTAATCCCATAATCTTCTATGAAATCAACACAATGGCCAAATAACATTTGCTATGTTATTTGCTATGTTATAACTCCTGTGAAGCTGATATTACTGGATCATCCAAAATCCTGCATCATCTGAATGCAAGTCCATCTTGTTTCCCAGCAGCACCCAGGACCCACAGAGAGGTGTTGTTACCACTTTATCAGGTGTTACTCCCAGAGTGGGAGCGTGGCAGTAACAAAATGGGCGCTTTTGAATTAGACAAACAAATCATGTTGCTCATCAGTGTAGACAGTTTGAACAAACATTATCATGTTGCCAAAGTATGGCATGCTCCTTGGAATGTTGACAAAGCCCAACAATCTGAGAAACTAGGTGGGGACACAGGAATACTATTTTAGCCAAATGATTATAAATTTGGTATAAAGAACGTGCTTTGTTGAGAATAGTAATGCAAAAGCTTATGTATTTGCTATCTTTGGTTTTCAAATTCCCCAGACATTGCTGGAATTAAAAGCATCAGAAATGCCATATTGAATTCCATTTAGATTGCATTGCTCTAATACCTTGCTTCCAGCTGCACAAGTATGGAGAAGGTTATAAGAAACTTGCAGTAGCTGAATGTATGTCATAGTAACCCGAGAGATCAGAGTACCATTCAAACAAAGAATAGTTGGAGGTTGGAAGCAAGAGATTTACATTCATCCCAATCCTTGTTGTAATTGTAATGAATGATGATTGTTATAGCCAGAATTGTTACCAGTCCCTTTTTAAATCCTCTTCACTTCCAACTTGCAATTACTTCCTGAAGCAAAGGGTTCTATCAGATAATTACAATAGGAAAGTGCACTTATCCTCTCTTTGCAATTTTCAGTTCATCACATTTCAGCTTCATTTAACAGCCTCACATTCATTTGCTATGAAACAATGGGAACAGAATTTCTTGTCTGACCTTCTCCAGATTATTCAATAATGTACACTTTTTTTTTATGACTTAATTTACTTATTTCTTTTCCATGCTAAACAATCCTGTGGTTTTCACTTCTTCATTTATTTGGTAATTATTTCAGGTTATTGGACCATTGTTGGCACATCTTGAGTTCTTTGGCAGTGCTACAATACCCTCTTTAAGACGAAATGTGAAAGAGCACACTCCAATCAAAATAAGGACATTCATTATGTAGAGAAGTATGAAGAAGAAGAAATCCCGTTTTCATTTGTATCTGTCATATGTTTGCTTTTTTCTTGACTTCAGATTGAAAGTGAAACAAGGATCTCTACTGAACTGTTCATGTCAATTTAGTAAAACACAGAACTAGCTTAAAATTACTCTTATATTACGCACTATGCATTCATCAACAGTTGGCTTCATTCAACATTTTCTTGATTACAAAAGCAGATTGTTTGTTTCTAAATTTTCTTTCAGTCATCTCTGGGTTTGAATAACCTATCACCTTTCTGTCATCAGTGAGGCATTCTGTGTTATTACTGAATAATTCTAAATAAAAGGTTTTCATAACACGTAATGTAAAGTGGAAGACCTAAACTTTGCATTTATTTAGATAATCATTACATTAAAATGAGATATAGCACTTGTGTAATTGCAGTGACATAGTTAGCACTTTACCTATCTGATCTAATGTTACAATGTTTAATTCAAAAAACCTAGGATGCTGCTAGCTGACTTGGATCCTAACTCAGGATGCCATTTGAAATGAATGCCCTCAGAATATTTTCAAATGTGTTGTTGGACAAAGATTAAAAGATAATTTCTTTGAATTGTTTCCTCATAGAATCATAGACTTGTTTGAATTGGAAGGGACCTTTACAGGTCATCTAGTCCAACTCCCCTGCAATGAGCAGGGACACCTACAGCTAGATCAGGTTGCTCAGAGCCCCGTCCAGCCCGACCTTGAATGTCTCCAGGGACGGGGCTTCTACCACCTCTCTGGACAACCTGTTCCTGTGCTTCACCATTCTTACTGTAAAAAACATTTTCCTTATATCCAACCTAAATTTCCCCTCTTTTAGTTTGAAACTGTTTCTTCTTGTCCTATCACCACACACCCTGCTAAAGAGTCTTTCCCCTTCTTCCTTGTAGATTCCCTTTAGATACTGAAAGGCTGCTATCCTTTTCTCTTCTCCAGGCTGAACAGCCCCAGCTCTCTCAGCCTGTCATTGTAGGAGAGGTGTTCCATCCCCTGGAACATTTTTGTGGCCCTTTTCTGGACGGTCTCCAACAGGTCCATGTCTCTCCTGTGCTGAGGACTCCACATCTGGATGCAGCATTCCAGGTGAGGTCTCACCAGCACAGAGCAGAGGGGCAGGATCACCTCCCTTGCCCTGCTGGCCACGCTGCTTTTGATGCAGCCCAGAATTCCATTGGCTTTCTGGGCTGTGAGGGCACATTGCTGGCTCATGCCCAGCTTGCCATCCACCACTACCCCCAAGTCCTTTTCAGCATGGCTGTGATCTATCCTTTCATCCCCCAGTTTGTATCGATAGTGGGGGAATACAGTACTTCCTTTCAGTGCTTTTCTGACATTTTCATATTAAAGATGAGAGACGTTGCTAAAGGGATGGACATTTACAATTATAAACATACGAAACAAAAGACAATCACAAATTTTCCTTCATTTTTCAGATAGCAGACAAAAGAAATACAAGAATTTTAATAAGTATTTGAAAGCAAAAATCATAAGCTTCTGTCTTTCACTGAGATCACTGACAAGATTAGTCCAGCAGTGGACCTGAAGGGAATACATATCTACACACTCCCACATATTTTCCCATGGGTTTTGCTTGTGGCCCACCTGTTTCTGCCATTTTGTCTGAACTAGCCTTCCTTAACGTGCAAGTGGAGAACATGGCCGCCCAGGGCTGCTGTACACAAGCAGCATAGCCATATTTCCCAGGAAGTGCTGAGTCCTTCCACGTACTCCTGTTTTGCCTACAAAAAGGAAGTCCTATGCTTTCAAAATCGAAAAGAAAGAACCTTTCTGGCCATCAGGTTGGAAGATTCTGGCACTGTGTTGAAATTGTTCGAGAGTCCTGTTTGTTTATTTTTTGCACTGACGAACAGTTCCTTAAAGGATTGAGACAAATGGAATGGAATTCTTTTTTTTTTTTTTTAATTAGCAGCTTCTAACCTTGGGATTAGGAAGGATTTGGTGATTATTTATCACAAACCAGCCTCAGAACAGCAGTATTTCACATAGAAAGCACATGATGGTTGCATAGTTTTTGAAGCTTATGATGGAAATTGGTGACCTGTATTATTCAGGTATATCAGTTTTATTAATAAAGACTTAGTATTAAACAATTTTCAGCCTCCAGGAGCTAAAAATGCTAGTATATCCTTGTAGTATGACCAGTCTGATTTATTCGTCTAACTCGTACTGCATCCGAAATACCTGCCACCAATGCTGTTAAGAGATCAGTGTTCCTCCTTTCAATCTATCTCATGTTTAAAGATAAAATGTTGCAATCTAGTACTCCCACGGTCTAAAGCATCAGTGACTGAAGAAAAAGGCAAGGTAAAAAACAGCACCACCAGTTAAAGAAGTGGTCAATGCAAGTGCATAGCCGGTGGGCTGGTGGGATGTGAGTTCCTGTTATTTTGTCACTGAGGGGCAATAACATTTAAATATAGATAACTTTTTAAATATGAAAAGCTAAATAAATCTTAACATCTGCTCTTTGGGAAGCTATGATGAGAGTCATCAGCTTAAATGTGAATCTCAACAGTAAGCAACTAAATCAACACAGGCTCCTTTGATAGAAGCAGAGATCTTTTTGTCTAGTCTTGAAATAGGATTTAGTCATTTGATTCATATTCACTGCCAGTTTATTGACTATAAGGAGATCTCAGCATCTTAAGGTAGGTGAGGAAAGTCCCACCTTGGTATTCTGCATTTGTAACTGAAAAGACTAATTTCAGAATTTCTGGAGAATTAAGAGGAAAACTCAAATATTCATAGAATCACATATATCATCAAGAACTGCTACTTCTGTAAATCAGCATTACATGTAGTATCTCAAGGGGAATTAGCTAAGCTGGAAAAGAGGAGAATTTAAATGTTAGGTCTGTTAAATTCAATAATAACAAAAGATTTAGTAATTGAAAACTTCAATTTGTAGCTATGAGCTAAACAAGGTTAGTTGAAAATTGTGAGAAAGAAAAAGCATATATTTTCTAGAAAGGGACTCAGTGTGACAATGTTTGACATTTTGTCTAATATCTAGGTCTCTAATATCTGCGTTTCATTACTTGTCATAAATTTTAGTCCATGGAATACTGCAAAACCAACAAAGCCTTTCTTTTTTTCTTAGAGAGCATTAGGAGAGCAGACCTACTAACCATTCAGATCACACTGAGCAAGATCTATCAGTCAAACTAAAATGCAAAGATGGGACATGCTTCATGTTGGAGCTTTATGAAAGACGTATAGCTTTCAGTAATTTCCCCAAAGTTGTTTTCTGCAGCATATTTCAAATATATTCACAACTGGATCTGACCTCCACAGGTTGATGATACTTCCACTTGGCAGCTGATTTGCTCATCACTTTTACTCTCTTAAGCAGAACAGGGAAGACAGTACTGCTGCGTAGAAAGGTTTTTAATCAAGATTTGCTGTCATCCGTCTTAGTCTTTAATATGCTGGATCTTGACTTATGAAGAACTGTACTGGTGAAAGATGTGGTTTCTTCAGAATAGAATAATAGAATAGAGGACAATTCCTTTTTAATCAGGTTGTCTACCAGAAGAAATTCACCTTCAAGCGTGACAAGAAACTTCTATTCAGAAATCAGTGGTAGGGGTTGTTGTTTTATTTTTCTCCTAATACCAGCTTTCAAACACATACCAGAAAGTCTTTACATTTTTCTTCCAAGAATAGAAATCATGTTGATTGCCAGAGATGCTCTGAATACTGCAGTGTTTGATCAGTGTCTGTGAGCCTCTCCATTTCCCTTCTTACGACAGGCAGGAAAGGCAGGGAGGAAGGGAGCAGTAATATGCTAGGAAATAAACAGAAGTGTCAGGCTGATGCACATCGTCAATTGAAGCAGAGGGATTTTCACAAATAAGACCTAGATGCTAGCTAAAAAAAAAAACAGAAAAACAACAACAAAAAGAAACTTGACAGTATGTCTCGGTTTAGACTTTATTTCTATATATTGGCATATTTTCTAAAGTTCCAGGAGCCCTTTGTGAAACAGTCTGTTCAAACAGGATGGACAAGTTCCTATGAGAATTTTCAAATGTCCAGTGCATGAATGATCCTAGGATCCTATGACACACATAGTAGGAAAACACTTTCCCTCCTTCTGAAAACATTAATCATTGGATTTAAAGAAAAATCTGTTACGGTGAAGATTTAAGACAGGTTTTAACTAAACCAAATCCTGGTAATATTCCAAAAATAGAATACAGCAATTTTTTTCTATGATGTGTATGCTTTTTCATGTCTGGTAGAGCAGCAGCAGAATCTTGTTCTTGACTGAGCAAGAGCTAGAAAGCTTGTGGAGGGTCGTAGTTGGCTGAAGACTTCTTACCAACAGCTCCCACCAGCAGAAAAGGGTGAGCAGAGCAAGGGAGGTGTTTTTGAATCGGGTTCCATAAAGCCACCTGCCACCACTGGAAGGTGATAAAGGTCAAAATGTGTTAACACATTACTTACAGAGTAGTGAGAAATCTGTAAGTAATTTCCCTCTAGGTATGCTTCTGAATTCATGAAATATTGTTGGTGGAAAGATAATTTCTCTATCATCTTTAGGGAATAGTTTCCTAAATTATGATCAATTAAATATCCTATTTCAGAAGAAATCAGCCTTGCGTAGCTGTGTTACCTGAAGAACAGTAGCTACGGTTGAAAAATCTGTAGAACAGAACAGAAGGATCAGTTTCTTTCAGTCTGTTACTGTTGTTTCCAATGTGTTGTCTTCATTTGCCTGAAAATCTTCTAACTACTTCCACAAAGTCCACAAAAGGCAAGGAAAAAAATCTATTTTCAGGTAGCCTGTATGGACCCAGAGCACAGAGACTCCAGAGACAGAATTTCGCCACCATCTCGAGAGAGCACTGTTCCAGTGCTTAAGCACCCTCTTTTTTGAAGACTTTTTTTTCCTACCTAAACAAAAATTCAATTTCTGTCCATTGTCTTCTCAGTCTGTCACTGTGCACCTCCAAGAGTACAGCTCCATCTTCACTATAACAACCCATTAGGTGGCTGTACTTTACTGAGGTGGCTCATTAATAAAAGCAAATATAATGTATTCATCAAGATCAAATCGATGAAGGATAATAATATCTTCAGAGATATATCTTAAGAGATGTGATCACTATTACAATAACAGAAAACTGCTTTCTTTACTCGTTTATGTTCTTAGTCAATATTGCATTGGTTGGAGACAACATACCAACAAAGCCAATTCTACTGCACATTCCTACCTTCTGCCCCATACTCCATGCGATGTGTTGCTTCAGATGTGATATATTTTGTGAAAGTATTCTGCCACCTAAAGGAGATATTTGAGACAATGCCTCCTAAAAATAGCTGCTTCGCCATGGTGAATTAAGACTATAAGCATTTTTCCCAATTTTAATTTCATGATTTAAAAGATTTGTTTCTCACATCCTGAAACTATTTCTCCCCAGAACAATTAATCCTTCACAGAATATCTTTCAGTTCAGCAGACTTCTGCCTTTCAGTATCTCATTTCCCCATTTCTGAGAAGCGAACGTCCTATGTCCTAGAATATAACCAGTACATCTGATTTTTGTTAATGACTTCTATGTCTTCAGAAATGATTGCATTTTTTCAGTGCTTCAGGCTCCCACTAAAAATTATCTTCTTTCATAACATTTAAAGCAAACATCTACATGCCCTTCATCTTTCATGGAATTATTGCTCAATCGTTAATTCAAGACTGTAGAAATTCTGAGAGGTTGGCTGCAGGGAAAAGGCTAACTTTAAATATTTTAGAGCCTGACCCTAGACAACCCGTAGCTATGCATGTAGATGTAGGGATAGATATATACAGATATGGATATAAAAAATTCTCTAGTTCCCTGACAGATGGAGTAGTTCATTAAACCAGCTAACTGATAATGTGTGCTATTCATGCATTCATCTAATCAGTCAAATGTGCTTTGCATTAATTCTATTGCTAGAACTTTCTTATTATCAACAGAAAAAAACTGATCACACTCAGAACAATATTTGTGACATATTCTTTCTGCGACAATCACTCATCAACAGTCACACCATCCTTGTGATGCTAGGAGGCATGGCTTTTGCAATTTTCAAGTTTTATCTCTATTGTTTTTAGTGAGGCAAAATGCATTTATTTGCCAGAGATACTTGTAAGAAAGGAAAGTCACCTTTGTTCCAAAATTAAGAAAGTAACTGAGTGGATGTTTAATATTCACCGACATTACAGGCACAGCTAGTATATATAGTGTCAGGTTTCTGAGTTCCTTCACAGAAAATTACTTAATTTGTTTCTTTATTCTCTAGTCCATTTTCTTCTGTAGAAAGATAAAATTCATTCTGCATCTTCTGATGATCAAAGCAAAATATCTACATTAACATTTTGTATTAGTATCTTCCAACACCTCATTTTTCAAAAGCTTATCAACTCTTTTTATTAGTAAAACAACTGCATTTCATCTAGGCATGGCAAAGTTTTTCTTAAAATGATACCAAAGATATTCATCAACTCCTGTAATAAACTGTTTTCTAGATGCTAGTTGTGCCTCTTTCTTAGAATCAGATGGACTTCTTTGTACCGATAATTTTGTTCATTTTGTTCCTGTTGTGCTACCCCCCTTGACACGAGGGGAGTGGCTCCTTTTTCTATTTCCATTTGTTTGCACAAATATATTTTTCCAAGTGAAACAGAGAGAAAACTTTTTGAATAGCTACGCACAAACACAGGTTTTTTTCCTCCTCTGTGTTTATGCAGTTTCTTTAAGCTTCTACAGTTAATGGAGTCAAACAGGAATATAAAGTAAATAAATCGAGATGCTCCTAAAACTCTATGTGTCTTACAAAGTCCCACCAAGAAAATCAATGAATCAGAGCAAGTTTTGGAAGAGAGTGAAACTGTTTTGTAACAATATTGTCTCCACAGAAACATTCAAATGGAATTTGTGTTTTGTTGTCACAGAATCATAGGGGTTGGAAGGGACCTCTGGAGATCATCTAGCCTAACCCCTTCAGAGGAGACTCCGTAGCCTTTCTGGGCAGCTCAGCCTGCTGGCCTTGCTCTTATTAGTGCACCCCAGAACACCATCAGCCTTCTTGGCCACCTGACACCAGGTTCCACTACAACTTAAATTCTTTCAAAACATCTTTTTACTGAAGACTGAAAGTTAAGATATTGATGTACATCATCATATGCACTGTTAGAAGTGTGATTTCTACGTTTGCTGCTTGCACAGAGAACAGCACACAGAAGTCCTCACAGGAACAGGCTTATTATCATTGGCTATGCCAGCCAGCTGTTTCTTCCTGAAGAGGTATGACATTTTTGGGAAGAGTTTCAGTAGCATATTCACTAGAATTGATGTAAGGAAACAGAGAAAGAATGAAGCTGACTACTAGGGAACACTCCCTAACAGTGAGCATAAGTAGGGAGCTGTGAAGAAACAATAAGAGAATAGGGATTTCATCACAAAAACTGGTGAAAACAGGAACGGATAAAACCATGGAAATGTGGAATACCACCATGCATTTCAAAAGTAGGGTATCACTTTATTCTTTTCTTTTTCTATAGGCCAAACCCTGATATCTCTCTTAGAATAAATACTGTGCTATCGCCTGTGGGAGCTTCATTTGTATAAGGGCATCTGGATTTTACCTTACAGTTCTACAGACCCATTTCAGCCTGGGCATGAATGAGGATAATTATCATTGACATCAATGAGGTGAGACCTAACATAGCACATGGTTTAATTGGATGATGGGATTTGCATTTCCCATGTGTGCAAACACTCCTCGGTGGCACACAAGTGTGCTCAGTATCTTATCAAGCATTATCCTTAGGTTTGTGTGTCTAGTGCTTGGGGTGTCTGGAATTAAATGGTTGTATACTCACAACTAAAGTAAGAGCCAGATTGGATACTGATACTTTTTGTTCAGGTTCCTGCAAGGACAGAAAGAACGTTCATCTGTTAGTGGTACTGTACTACTGATACAGCAAGCGGCTCCCTAGCCTACAAATACCCTAAGAAATCTAGGAGTATCTTAAAAACTCAGAATCTTTTTCAGTTCTGCCCTGGATATCTCTGATGACTTGAATTCCCTCAAATCCCAGTAGGAGCTGTAGAAAGAAACACAAGAAATCCACATTGCTGAACACAAGAGTGTAGCTTATCTGTAGAGATAGAAATATTTGCAAGTCGTAGTTGTCAGCTTCACTGGGAGGCACAACTGTCCGCTTAACCCGTCACAGCAGAGACTGCAAGACTGTCTGTATCAAAATGACAGTGTAAAAAAATAACTATGTGTCTTCTAGCAAACAAATCACCGTGGCAGAAAGAGCACAGCACAAAGAGATAGATAATTGGTCAGGTCACTGCTTTTCTGCTTGTTATAAATCAAAGCCAAAATGGCCCTCTCTGGCCATTCTGTGCAGTCTGTGGCTATGTTTATCAAGCTTTGTGTCTCCTTTGGGTTGCCTCTATTCCTTTGCATACAGTTTGAGTTATAACACGGCACCAACCAGGAAATACAAAGGCAGCAGCAGAAGAGCTATATGCTCCGAGTTAGGATGAAATCATAAAACGTTTCAGCTCTTACTCTGTCTGCCAGCCATTGTGAAGATTTACTGCCCATTTAACTTTTGAGCCACTATTTCACAGCTATGTCAAAGATGTGCACACTGCAATTATGATACTGTGTTTTGTCACATGAATTCACATGTAAAGAAGGACTGATGGTACAGACAGGAAAATCATCTGGAAGGAAAGACCCACACATCTTGAGCTCTTGAAGCCTCTGACAAGACCTATCTGAGAGACATCTAGAACTTCTCAAATGCCTGAGAAATATGCACATATGAAAGTCTTCCCCTTGGAAAGCAAGAAACAGGAGGAAAAATGCAGACCTATCTCCTGGATTTGGTAGTAAGTGGTGCTGGGAGGTTATGGCAAAACCCCTCTGAGCTGAATCTGCCATTAGCTCCTCGTGAGAGTTCCAGCTCAGCAAACCAGCAGTCATGAAGCAAAGCAATGATGGGAAGGTTGTGGGTATGCAAGCATCCCAGAGTTAAGAGATTTGCTCAAGCTCAGATGGAAAGTTGGAGCAGAGCTGGATGGGATCACTCCATTTTGGTCTGGTGCCTTCCACTGTGACTGTCCTTTGCTCGAAATGTTATCCTGATTTCTGAGGCTATCAATGCTTGATAGTAACAGTAATGAGGCATAGTTAAAATGTCATCCTCTGGGACACGTGCTTTACTTGTCCTAGCAGGAGCTGGTCTTTGAAGCAGGGGTACAACATTCTGGAAAGAGAAGCCTATTAACTGCTTGTCCTTATCTGATGTTCGATATGTCATTGTATGACTGCTAAGCATAAAGAGAGAAAGAGTGGATCTATGTCCTGGTAATGCAGCCATCCCAAACTTAAAACTCACAAAAATGCTAAGTGGTTCCAGATTAAAGAAATATTCTGAATGATTTTGATTCCGGAAAAACTCGGAGAAACTCAACACAACAATGTATTATGTTGAGCAGGTATCCCTTTATTGCAGCGCCGGGTGCATAGGGGATAACTCCGCCAAATATGCACACTGTCCCATTTTACTCTTCTGCTTTTATGTCACAGAAACATACATATTCATCACATTCCTCGGGTATCTCATACATATTCCAATTAGCTCCCCAAAATGATTAACACAAGTTCCCTCCCACATGAGCATGCGTAGTGCCATCCAGAGGGTCTTCCTGGTAGCTTCTTGGGAGTTGCAGGATGAAGGCTGATAGTCTTCCTCAGTGTTGAATTTCTGACCCTTGGTCTGCGCAGTTCGGTTGTTTTGCCCATTCTTATCAGAGAAGCTCTGTCTTGTCCAACTTTATCAGGGAGGCTTTGATATGCAAACCGTTATCTGGAAGGCTTTGTTTTGCCTCTTGTCTGGAAGGCTTTGCTCAAGCTGGTCAAGCAAAGCATTCGTTAATAGCCCACCTGTCACCCATACACAAATTGTCTCCATAAACATCTAACTCAGCACACATACATTATGCAGGTATCTAAACTAAGTCTGAGGCCCTTTTTCAGTTTTACATCCCAATAATGCCTAGAAGTGCTCAGGTACCATTATGGACCCTAAGAAAGCAGATGCTGTTGGCAGACTTACAGACATTCAGCTCCTATTGATTCCAGTGATGATTTAGCATCTCAGAGATGGGTTCAAGGGTCGAGCTGAGGATTTCCAACTCTCATACTGCTATTTGAGAACACAGTTACGTATCTCAACTCAAATTCAACCATCTAAATCTGAGATAGAAACAAGCAAACGTCAATGAAATAAATACTTTTTTTTTAAGAAAGGAGATATTAATGGAGAAACATGGAATTCTGTCAGAACTCTTTTTTTCTTCTAGGTGTATTTCTTACCCTATATTTGCTTTAAATTCATAAGGACACATTCATGCTCCCATAAGTCAAATTATGACAGTGCTAGTAAAACGTTTTTCCCTCTTGTAGCAGTCCTGTTTGTTGTAACAATTGCTCCTTCTCAAGGATGACAGCTAGACATTTTGACATCCTGATGATGCTGATTTCTTAACAAGATTACAAACAGACTTCCTGTGGTGCCTTTCAGAAAGTTTAATTTTCTGTTGTCCTTTCTGTACAGCCAAAAACTCCCACAAAAACAAATTTCTGCTTGATCATAAAAATCCAGCAGCCCAATAATTCCTTTCAGCTTTTTGAAAGACCAATTCTCTAATAATTTCTGTGTAGTAGACCTGCTTTCAGCTCCTGCTCAGTGTTGATATCATTGTAGTATAAACTGAGCAATGACTGTAATCAAAGTTTCAGTGTTTTCACCAGAACGCAGCAAGTTGCTATGTGGGTGGCAGCCGGGTAAATAGAGGCTGCAGGAATGCTTTACTCGGAGACCTACTGCTGTCAGCAAAGATTTAGCCTGGGGACTGTGTGGACAAATAAAAGAAGCTAGACACAATAAAATGTATTTTCACAAGCTGCTCTCTGTTGGTCACAGTGAGCTTCATGCTAAATATCTGCTGTTAACAGGTCACTGAGCTCAACAGCACCTGTTATTGTTTCCTCTAATGTCCTGCTCATTTCCAAAGAATGCAAAGCTTGTGGCATCTGTGGAGGCCATTCAACCCTTTCTGCAGGGGGTGTCCTCTCAATTTAAAGTACATTGCAGCTTACAGTAGTAACATCGAGTTACATGTCTTTTACTGCTTCTGATGTCATTTTAACTCCCACAGACCTGGCTGATTGTTTTCTTTCTTGACACAGAATCAAATAGTTAGAGATTCACAAGTCACAGAAGTTACAATATTTTAAAGATTCACTGGCAGAATAGTACCCAGGCACTTCATTTATTTAACAGCATGTGCAACTTCCCAAGCTTTTTTCTTCACCATTAGTCTGCTAGAATTCTCCCTGCTAGTTTGAACCTGCTTTTAAAAATATATGCATTAGCATTACAGCCATTTACCTTTTAAGTGTTCCATGATGCTGACAGAAGGTTCCCAATTCCTGCATAATGCCAAGAATGTGTCCCAGATTTATGGCTAATGATAGCGTGTTTACTTTGTGCAGCATCAAGGGTAAAGTTTTCACTCACTATTTCCAATTTCTGAGAGTGATATCTATATGTCAAACCCACACCTGAGTCCCACCATGTTCAGTGATCACACTGCACCTCTCAGGCTCTGGTTTTCATGGATCCATCTCCAAGGATGCCCTGCCACAGGCATAAACATATATATATATGCTAAGAATGCTTTGTTCTGCAGGAGGCCAACTTTGCTGCACCAGCTGTATAGGCAGTGATTATACCAGTGAATTTGATAGGGCTGGGGAATGTTCTTGGTCATGAAAACATGAAAGACTGTACTGTGAAGCTGTTTGAATAGTCCCTAGTGGAATATTAGCCTGTGCCTGTTAGCAGTCTCCCAGCAGCTCCAGAGCACTGCCTACAACTTAGAATAGTCCAGAGACCATTCTCAATAAGCAGTGTCTATGGAGAAACTGCTGAGAGAGTCTACTTAAAAAAGGTGCCAATTGGCTTCAGTGCCTGGAAATTACCCTAGGCGTATTGAACCAAAGTGCAAATGCTGCTGTAGATCCTCCTCCTCAGACACAGATTGGATACAAAGAACTCAAGCTCCTCTGTGCACTGCTTCAAACTGTGCACCCTGACCAGAGGCTCAGAGGCCTGAGCTTTCTGTCTTTGTTGCCTCTCTTGGGGTATGTCCTGCTCAACTCCAAGTTTCCTACCAGGCTTTGTAATACTATTTTATGGTCATGAAAGTTATCACAAAAGGGCTCGGTGATAGAGATCGGGTACCAACACAAACAGGCAAGCATTCATAAATTTTAATATTCAACAAAAGGCAACACAGCATATAGATATAAGCCAGAAATTAGGCTGGATTTAAGGCTTCCTAGCCTAACACCTGAGCATCAAAGTGGGTGAAGTCTCAGTGTTAACAAACACACCTGAAGCCAGAGCACAAAACTGTGCGGTGATCAGCATTGACTCTCAGTGTAGGTTGGTCAGTGAAGGCATCCATCCAATGACAGAAAGAAGAGGAAACATCTTTGTTGTCACAGGAGTTGCAAAGTTCAACAGGTTGCAAAGGTTTACACAGAAGAAAATTCTTCTCAAGGAAGCCAGAAGTGAAATTTCTGATTCATTCTGGCACTTAAGTCTAATTTGTGAATTTGTGCTGTTCTTAACTCTTTTTACAAGCCAGTAGATTTCTGAGATAAACATAGTATCCTCTGCCTTGCTCTTGTTCTCACTAATTATTTCTAAATAAAGAAACTTCAACACAAATATAAAAATAAAATTTAAACATCCATGCAAATGACCATTCCTGGCCTGAGGTTAATCTAGCAAGGTAAAGGTGAAAAATAAAAATTTGTTTACCATTTTAAGTGATGGGAGCGGAAAAGCAGTTGGCCTACTCCAACCTGGAGGTAAACTAATAAAGCAATAATGAGAAAGTAGGAGATAAAAGGCATGAAAGAAGTATTGGGAACCCAGGTGGGTGAAAGACATCAAAGCCACTGAAAAGAGAGTGCTGGCTTACCTGCAGTTGTTTGCAAAGGCCAAGATTATCATTCATGAACAGTAAATCAGTAAAACTGGGGCTCATGGCAAAAAAAGAAATACAGGAGTGAGTTATTCATTTGAGAAGGGGAAGAAGGAGGAAAAGCAGAATGTAAAGTAGAGCAAGCAACACAGTCATGATTGTTTGAAGAGTCCTTGCGGAGCAGTGGGGCATGTGATGTGTGAAGGGGAGAAGGAAATAAATCTTGTTTCTGCCCTTTTGTGTCTACCTCGTTTCCACAGTCAGGAACACCTGGGATGTTTGCCCTGACACAGGCTGAGGGACACCATGGACAGGATGGAGGACAGATGGGACCACCCAACATGCAATATCTGAGCAATCTACCAGGTGCCAAGATCAGTACAAATTACTCAGAAATATTGGGCAAAACTCAGTGCAATGAAAAGAACTGAATTGTGGTGCCACTTTATTAACATTATCAGGGGTAAATTTGGCCTGAGTTTAGAACATTGTTGTTATTTAATCATATTATTTTCTGTAGGAACAGAAATATAGACAAAGAAATGAAGGAGATTGTCTTTCTAGTCCCAATAAAAAGTAAAGCAAGCCTAAATGATACATTCTCCCCTCTGTTAAATAACATTTTAGTTAGAGAGTGCACACTTCCTGACGCATCAAAAGCTGTTCTAGAATAGAAAGTACATAAGTGCACTGAAGTGAGAACTCCAACTTGGATTGTTTTTCTGCTGCAGGCTATGAGATTTGGAGCTGTGCCATATAATTCAGTGCATAAATACTAAACCTGAGATATCAGCTGACAGAAACAGAAGCTGAGAAAGACTCAGAATCTGTAGATTCATCTAAGAACAAGTTATTACCCATATGATTCTAGGAAGATAACTCCACAAACCAAACATGACACCAAAGAGCACTGTCATCCAAGTCACATGCATGTGTGGAGGAAATTCTTCACAACCTCAATTATTTTCTTTCAACAGGATTAATATTGGGCCTTTGTCAATTCAACAATGCAACTAAGCCAAAGTGATGATTTTCTACTCTGCCTGCAGCTGCCACAAAGAATTGGAAATGGTTTGAGATTAACATAACTGACTTTACACATCAGCTTGGAAGTATTTACCTTTGTTCTACCTGAGTACGGTCAGTGAAGATGAAAGATTCAATTAAGATGCCAGAGCATAAATTTTCAGTGTCTTTGGAGATGCTGCAGGCTGTCCTGGCTGGCCTCTGATTGTTTCTTCAGAAGAGTACACATCTCCCATAGAACTAGTCTCATGGAGACATCATGTCTCCACATGGATGCGTCTGGCACCCTCATATGTCCCAGATACCAACAGACACGTGTAGATTCTGCACTGAGTGTCTACCTGAAGGTGACCTAGACATGTCTGTAGGCTCCATCAGCTGTCGGCACTGATCTCCGCTGGAGGCTAGACCCCAGGTCACAGGCAGGCAGATATGTCTCAGTTCATTTGCCAAACAATAAATACTGGGTGACATCTAAGATGCTCTCTGCTAGAAGAGGATTAGATTTCTCCAAAAACCTGTAGATGACTTATGTTTTTTTTGGAGCTGGGACAGCCTATAAAATCTCAAAGGATGGAAGAAGCCTGTACTTAGGCAAGACTTTTAGAGTTTAACCTCTCTATATGATCACCTATACTGAGATGTTTTAATCTGGAATAAGAGAAGATCTGTGTTGTATTACAAATCTCCTGTAAGACTTAATCTAATTCATTTCTCAGTTTGTAAGGGGCAGTGGCCAAAATTCAGAGACTTGCATGAAGATGAAGAAAATGTGGACGTTAAATCATTAATGTTTAGAAAGCTTTACGACATTTTCCTATATGCCATTACCAAGGAGGAAACTTATTCTTAGGCTTTAGACATATTTAGATCTTTTATATCCCATCTGGAGATTGGTAACAATTCAAACAATTGTCTTGCATTATTGTCCTGACTTAGAGCAATGAGATGTTCCAGGTCTACTTTGGAAAAAAAGAGACACAAGAAAAATAAAACCTGAAAGGAATGGCAACAGGCTCTCATTTATCTCCAGGACAGTTTTATTTGTTTATTTTGCCTTTTATTTCGAAGTGGTACTACTTTCCTGCTACTGTTTCACCTCTTTCATCCGTATTGACCCATTCTATTAGGTGATTAAGTGTTGTGTAAGCGCTTCTACACAACCTCCATGTTTCTTAGAGCATCTGTGATTTGGAGGTGGAAAAA
Source organism: Penelope pileata (assembly GCA_013396635.1). Taxonomy (NCBI): domain Eukaryota; kingdom Metazoa; phylum Chordata; class Aves; order Galliformes; family Cracidae; genus Penelope; species Penelope pileata. The sequence goes on along the minus strand of WBMW01003682.1, from coordinate 346,186 downwards.
GAGTTCAAGGCAGCCATAAAAAGTATTTTTAGTAACTTTTAAAGCGGATGATCCAGTGACTTTGGGTAGACTATTGGCTTTGATTGACTTTTATTTTTTCAGAATGTGCATTATATAGATCTGAGCCAGCAACTCAGGCAAAAAAAAGAACACCAAGAACTTCAGCTGCTGTTAGTACCCAACAAAGATCCACAGATGTGAAGGGCAGGTCACACTTTTATATTCATGGTCTCATTATGCAGTTTTGCCTCTATTGCAATGGTATCCATCACAAGAAAAACATATTTCTTTGCCATTTACAGCTTCAGCATCTCACTGAAATACCTACGCACACCACAAAGCTCTGACATAGAGATTCAAGGCCACACTGGGTCAGACTGCAACGATCAGCCACTGTTCAGACACAATCTACCTCGTATAACAATTCAAGTCCTGTAGGACCCGTCAGCTGCCAAAAAATATACCCAAAAAACAAATCAGCAGCCCCTAGAATACAGCCTGATATTACAGATCAGGCATTTACTCCTAGCATCTTAATGATCACGTGAGGAAACCAGTAGTTAAAAGTGAAGTAGCATATTTTAATTCAACATCACAAAAGCAAAGGAAAAATATTGCTTAGATCTACCAGTATTAAGAATTAAATAGAAGTCAAGCATTGTGATGTGAAGATAAGTAGGGACAATTTAAAACAGGAAGATGAGAAGAGCTGATAAGCTTTTATTTACTTTTTAAGCACTAATATTTGGTAAAGACGTACATGGAATTAGGTATGAAGATAAATGGAAGGACTTCAAGGAAATCTGAAGGAATGGCTGACAACAGCATCCAATTAGGGGTCCAGACCTGCCTGCAAGAACAGGGAAAGTGTCTGTAGAGTGCACTGAGGAGTGCAATGAATGTGACATCAAAAACAACATGAGACAAATATAATGGCATCCTAATAAGAAATGCACTGTAAGTTTGATTGAGATTAATTACTGCAGAATTTTAATAGGAAGTTTTGAAAGCGACAGCGCTGCAGTACAGCCGCCCTGTCAGAAGGGAGTCCCCTCTGCATTCATGTATGTGTGGTGCCTGTGTATATGTGTGTGTGTACATGCCTCTGACAAAAATGCTATATCCTCTCAGCCCTTACTCAAGGATGCTTGAAGCCGGTGCCTCTCAGGACCAAGTCCACTGTGAATCCTTGGTCTCAATTACTGCAGCTGCAGGGAGGCAGAAGCTACGATAGCCATTTGTTATAGCTCAAGTTAAGTCAGGTATTGGGTTTGTCATCATTGTGGCAGCTAATGAAAGATATTCTCCTGGAAGAGTAAGGCAAATAAAGGCCGTACAGGAAGCACTGGCTCAGGTCTGAGAGCAGGTCAGTGCAACATGGTGATACATACAAAGAAGCAGGTGCTGCCCTTCATCAGAACTAATTATTTCAGACACAGAGACAAGCTGATTAGTTTATAGAGCTTCCTGGCCTAAAGGTAGTGCTGGCATGTCTGCATCATTTTCCACTGTGTGGAGAAGACATTGCCTGCAGTGAATCTACTCAAAGTAAACTGGATCAGGCAAGGGCATTCACACTAGGAAATAACAGGGAGTCTCGAAGAGGGATAAGATTAACAGCCAGAGAACCACATGGATGGAACCAGTGTCTGTGTTTGTGACACTGCATGCATCCCACAGCACATCAGCTGAGATCACTTGAGATTCAGTGCATTACATACTGGGTCAATACTGGGTTCAGCCCTGTTTAACATCTTCATTAATTATCTGAATGGCGGAGCAGAGTGCACCCTCAGTAAATCCTTGGATGACATAAATCTGGGGGGATTGGCTGACTCACCACAGGGCCATGCCACCATCCAGAGGGACCTCGACAGTCTGGAGAGGTGGGCTGACAGGAGCCTCACGGAGTTCAACAAGGACACATGCAGCGTGCTGCACCTGGGGAGAAGCAACCCCAGGCAGAAGGGCGGGCTGGGGGCCACCCATCTGGAAAGTAGTTCTACAGAAAAGGACCTGGGGGTCCTGGTGGACACCAAGTTGAACATGAGCCAGCAGTGTGCCCTTACTGCTAAGAAGGCTGATGGTATCCTGGGCTGCATTAAGTAATGTATCACCAGCAAGCTGAGAGAGGTCATCATTCCCCTCTATGCAGCAGTGGTGAGGCCACACCTGGAGATCTGTGTCCAGTGCTGAGCTTCCCAGTATGAGAGACACATGGACATACTGGAAAGAGTCCAATACATAGCCACCAAGATTATGAAGTGACTGGAGCACTTCTCCTGTGAGTAGAGGCTGAGAAAGCTGGGACTACTCAGCCTGGAGAAGAAGAGGCTCAGGGTGATCTCATCAATGCCTACAAATGTCTGAAAGGAGGATACAAACAGGACACAGCCAGGCTCTTTTCAGTGGTGCCCAGTGCCAGGACAAGTGGCAGTGGGCACAAACTTGAACACAGGAGGCTCTGTTTCACCATCAGGAAGCATTTCTGTGCTGTGCGGGTGGCTGAGCACTGGCACAGGTTACCACAGAGGCAGCCTAGGGCCACGATGCTTCCCCAAAGTCTTAGGTAGCTTGCTAGTATTCAAAGAAATCCAAGCTGCTGCAAGTCCTCAGGTAGCACCTGGGGTCACTAGCCAAGGACTTCTGTACTTACTCCCAAGAGTTGTGACTTGCAGGTCTTGGATTAAAACCTGAAATATATTCCAAGCTAAAATGGAGTATATTTCCATATAAAATGGAAATACTGCAAAGATTAATGCCTTCTAGGGAGACTAGCACCCTTCAAGAAAGATCTGGAACAAAATGTTAATTGTCCTGGACATTAATAAACTGTTTTTTTTATTCTGTATTGAGACAGACATGGTTTCCTTAAAAAAATCATTGCCCATCTGTCTTTAACCATTAACTGATATAACGGATCTGACAAGATGGAATTTGTGCCTAGAAGTGCTGACCCTTTCCTGAGAAATGAATAAATCTTTCATTTACCAAGCAGACTTTATATATAAATAGATTGGTAGTCATTTAGAAAGTAAGTGGTCTCCTGTGAAGATAAATAGCTGGTTGTGTTCCTGACAGTAGGAGTAAGGTTCAGAGAACAGTACTTTCATTTATTTTACTTACAACAATGGGAAAGTATTACCATGGAAAGCTGTTTTTGAACTAACGTCTATCTACATGAGTATAGTCCACTTGGAAATAAAATTTTAAAATGGGCAATGGCCCACATGATGTTATTTGCATTGTAAAACTTGCCCCCATAACCTTCAGAACAAGTAGGATCCAATTCATTTATTGTGATGCTGTGCACCTATTTGCATTGACTTCCATGGGCTTGCTATTTACCAGTTCTAACGGTCATTAGCCCTGTAACTTTAGAGCTGACAGAGGCTTAGCACTGAATATGAAATAGTCCAGGTATTAAATAATTCTGACTAGGCTTGGTTTTACCTTCTCTGCTCTGTCTGCTGTTTTCAAGATGGACACAAACAGTCTATAAATATATGGATGTTTTCAACCTCAATCTCTTAGATGCAAAATTGACCTGACAGCAGCTGGAGTCATGCTAATAGCATACTTAGTTGCAACAGGGGTTAGATAAGCTCAAAGACTTGTCCAGTATCATTCAAATTTGATTCAGACTTGACTAAATAGTGTTGCACCTCAGTCAAGCTATTGATAATCATTCCTCTGACCTTTGATTTATACGAAGAAAAAAAAAAATGAAGAGAAATGTTGCTGTTCTGAGATATAGTCGTAATTCCCTCATGCATATCAGATGAATTCTCTCTTAATTATATAAACATAGTTCTTTCTTGCTTAACACACCTTTTGCTTTATCTCTTTTTGCCTGCATCCCAGTAACATAAATTGAAGGTAAATTTTCTCTGAGACTTGCTCTGTGGAAATCAGTGCAGTGAGAGGAAGAATAAATTTGGTCTTGACTTTCTGTATGTATATATTGCTTGATATTCAGATTTGGTATTGTAATCCTATCTAGCTCAGGGGAATTTCAGTAACTTCCAGTAAATATAATGTGGAGAAATTACTAAACTAAAACAGTAAATTAAATCTCCTTTACAGGAGGAGGTAGCATGAGCAATCTCATCTATTGGAATAGTATTAAATAAAATTTTAGGTGAAATTTTTATTACTTCAGTTGCATACTTTTCCGGAACATCTCTTTTAAGAACAAGATTTTTTACTGACTGGTAATAATTAAACAAGACTAAGCTTTTTTATATGCCATGTATATTATGAAGGAGAACCAAAGATGTGTTCTTTACTAATAATAGAGGAATTCAGAACTCAGTAAGAATAAACCATTAAAAGTTTGGATATTTAGTCAACAGTTTTCTTCACTTCTATCTTTTTCATATTTCAGTCTCTTCCTTTCCTTAATCTAGACCTTGGTCAACTAAAACTCTTACTGGTATCGATCGTACTTCAGTGAGTATTTAAGGAGTACTGATAATTTCAGGATTGAGCCAACTCTCTTTTTGTTAGGTACAACACACTAAAAAATTAATGCCATTAATGCCAACTTGTTAAACAATTCTGCCCATTTCTTAGAATCTCCTTGATTTACATTTGCATTCCCAAGCCACTGAAAGTGTAATAACTAAGAAACTAGAACAGTTCTTCCAACTCATCTCAGTTTTAGATAACTGCTCTGGGCAGAACATTCTTCTATTGAGAGAAAATATGTCTCTGTAATTTACCAATTGTGACGACCTTTGTCAACACAGTTGATTGCCAGAATACTCTGGCTTCATTTTTGGTTGAGGAGAAAAGTTGGGTAGACATAACTATCTTGCTGTAGTCTAAAGATGACAGTCAGAGCTTGGAGTTACGTTAAATTCATTACACTGAGTGAAGACTATGGTCTGAAATTTAGTACTGCATCTTTTTATCTCCATCTAATTAGAATCGGTCCTCACCTAATGCTACATGACAATCAATAAGGAGAAGGTAAAACCGACTTGATTCCATCCTTGTGATGTATGTGAAACCCAAATGAGTTCACAGTGCGTTCACTGTAGAAGTGGTTCTTTAGAAATTATCCAACTACTCCTCAAAGAGGAAGAGAGCAGCAGAACTGCTACCTGTTTCTGCATCCTCTGGCATAGATGCCTCCATTGGACAGAAGTCTGGAGTGCCAAACAGGGAGGCTGCTCTGGCAGCATTTTGCTTCCTTTTTTTTTTCCCACTGTAAAACAGAGCACAGGCTAGGGAGAAGAGAAAAAGTACAGGACTAATAGGAAGCTAAATGAGACATGACAGGATGTGCTAAATGTAAATGCATGAAACTTATTCCCACTTGGTTCCCTTTAAGAATATTTTGTCAGAATTGTTTTAGAAACTGGTACTTCCTAGAACTGCTTTTGCTATATCATGTTAGCCTTAGAAACATCTGCACAATGCAAAAGCTTGAAATAGGTAAACCTTTGTTGTTGTGATTTGCATTTTAAATGTGCATTGTCTGATTACAAGATTGCCAAAAACTTCTGTAAATATCTGAGATTTCATACAAATCTAAGGAGGCTTAGCTGAATAGACAGAACCATTTATACCATCTCCTATAAATGGGTAGTTAGAAAACAGATGGAGAATGTTGGTCTCCAGGATCACTGTTATATATGGGGGACTTGCTCAGATTTTTCTGCTGTAGTTTTGTCAATTAGAAATGTCTTCTGTAACACTCAGAAGTGCTGGGGTTTGTAGCAGCTAAAGATGAATGCATGAATGCTGCTGCCTAGAGAATTTCACCTCTGTTTCTCCCTTCAGATGTGAAAATTCTATGACACCGAATCATTAAAATTGATCCCTCTGTTGACTACAATGTAGTTATATCGAGGATACAGGGCACACTCAGTGCCCTAAACTGTCTAACAATTTACACAGGCTTCTTGATTTGATAATAGCTGAACACTTCTTTGAGGTTCATTCCTACAATGCTACTTTGGTATAGAAAGAGAAAGTCATGTTATATTTTCATCAAACCTCCTTTTTTTTTTTTTTTTTTTTTTTTCCCCAAGCTTTTCTTTGCAAAATTCTTAACATTGTATGTCTCTTTTCCTGCCAAGGAAGGCTGTTGCAATGCAAACCCTTGCAAGACCTGTTTGGGTTAGAACTCCCTTCACACTCATTTGACTTCAGAGAATGTCAACAAACCTGGAAGAAAGAATATGGATTGTACATATGCAGGGAAGATGTCATATTTTCCCTTGCCACAGATGCCCTTGCACAGGCATCACCTATACTCAGGGACTGTAAACTCATTCTTCCAATGTAGGAGAGTAACTGAAAGAGTTGCTAAGAAACATAAAGAATTTTAAAGTATGCAAGGTTACAAGGCTAATCTAAAGTTAGACTAATACTGTGTAGCCTCTCCATGGCAACCAGGAGTGAACGGCATGTGAGGTGAAAGTAGAGGGGAAGACGGAATAATATTTACCAATGAATAAACCGTGACAGGACTTAGTGTGATTATGTTGTCAATGAGTTAAAGAACGTTGCTGGAGTTCAGCTATGCTTCTGGAGGAGAAATCTTCTCTTTGCAAGTCCAGAAGAAATGACAGATGACATTTTTTAAATACTAGAACAGCAAGCTCCATGGCTGCTAACAACTGGAAGGGTCAGATGAAGGAGAGAAGATGACCTACACTTATGCTGTATAACAAAACATTCTCTTTTATTACTTAATATTCAGAAACAAATTTCCATAGCAGTTCTAATATTTGGGGTCCACTTCAAATATATTACAGTCCAGATCTGTTTGCTTTGTTATAGCCTCTAAGGTACAGTGTGCATACCTTTGCCAGAACTGATACTTTATATATCTGAAACACAAATAAAACATAACCTGGATACAGAAGACAATTAAAAAAACATCAGCTTTTACCAATTACTGTCTTACAGCATGTGGATATTGTCTGCTACTGTTTATGTTTCCTTGTAACCAAGGGATGAGGCCCCAGAGTGAAGAGCTGTTTTCTAAATATCCTATGGCCTAGAGGATCGGTGACTTCAAGCTTCTTGAGCAGCACCATGGTCCAGCAGCAGAGCTAACGTATCCTAGACTCAGGCTTGTGCCCTACATGAAGGTGTACGTTGTTGCCTGATGTGCTGTGTGGTATGAAAAAGCTCCCATGAGCAAACGATTTCTGAGTGGTCAGTAAAAAATCCAGTGGAGCTCCACTCCTGAGGTTCACTCAAAAGGTCTGATTTTGCACTCATGTAACACAAGAAAAGTTTATGAATTAGTTCTGTTGTACTGAATAATACCTTAAAGCACCTCTGAAAACACTCCTCAGTCTTAGACAAGACTTCACCTGAAATCTTCCTGGTTCTCTTCTCAAGGACTCCCTAGGCAGCACAGATAAATGATTAGAGGTTAGTACTGCACGCTGCAAAAATAGAGGTGAGTACTCTTCACTCAGCCATACACAGTCCTATGCTTCTGGAACTTGGATTTATGCAAACAGCAGAGAATTGTTGACATTCTAAACTTGATCAGTACGAATGCATGCATACGCATGCTGTTACATGAGTCTTATTTGTGTCAAACCAGGTAAAGTTTATTCTTGTTTCACAGCAGAGTGCCACTCCAGAGCAGAGATCTGAACTCTAGGTCATCCTCTTATTGCTTCTCATACATCACAGGAGTGGGTCATTCATGGCAGTCTACATGGAAACATATTCCATTCTTTCTGCCTGACCTACAGTGCTTGATATGGTCAATCATTGCTCTCTCTGCTTTTTTGCTGAGCATTACGAAGGTAAGCAAGAGAGGCATCGTATCACCACCACCTGCTTTTAAATGAACTAAATGCAGCCTGTGAGAGTTGTGGATGCCAAAATCTAGCAATCTAGAGCTTCCAAAGCAATGATACCCCTGGTTTCTAGTTGTGAAATAGGAGTCCAGATAAGCACAGAAAAAAATCCCTTTCCAAGTATTTGCTGCAAGGTAACATTAGAATTTCTTAGAAATGAAGTTTTGATTAAACACAGATATCTCCAGGATAGGCATCTGCACCTGACCAAGTCACATCAAATTCATGTTCAAAGTCATTAGAGTCTAGGGTGGTTCTGTCAAGTAAACGAGTACACAGTCCTGGACTGTTCTGCCTATATCTCCACCACGAGTATTGACAGACTACCAAAAACCCCATCTGCAGATTTAGAGTGTAATTTTTCTTACTGTGCCCATTAGAAAATTACTAAGATACCTTTTCATCTAGAGATTGGGATTTGGCTACGAAACTCCAGACACAAGGGTAACCTTGGATATTTTGGGCAACCTGGCACCCAAAGAGGTTAGATAAGGTTTTTCTGCCTTGTGTTTGTGACACTACAAGTTTAAGAGTAGTAAAAAGTCGTCTGTTTATGTTACAATGAATTAGCTGCCTAAAGTAACCCAGTAAGAATGAGAGTAGAGATTTGCATTCAGTCTCATAGAGCCTATAGATGTCCTACAGCCAGTCTATCCTCTTCCCTGCTGTGTCTCTTCCTATTCAATGCAAGAATAGCAATATCACTTCTGTCCATTGGCAAAGCTGATCTTCCTGACAGAAGAACATTTCACTGGCTCCTACTGACCTTGACTCTCATCAAAGAGAGGAAAAAAACCAAATTTTGAAAATGTTGAGTTCAACACAGAGCTCACAAAAGACAATAAATGTCTTTTAGTGAGTTTCAGTGATCTATGGCTTAAGTCCACAACGTTCAAGCAATAAAACATTATGACATTCACATTAGACAGTCAATGGTCCGTGGTGCTACATGTGGAAGTTCTCTTAACGCTATAGAATTAATCTATTCCATGATGACAGTCAATATTTGTTATACCCAGAGAACCAAGGATGCATGTCTATTTAATGATTCAGTCTCAAGTACTTTAACCAGAATGATTTATGTTTTCTCTATTATAATTTAGCACATTTTAATGTAGTGTTAATACTGGCTGGTAAGTAGACTTCAGAAAATAAATCACCAAAGAACTTGTTAATGAAAGTAAAAAGAATTTTTAAAAGTTTGAATCAAGTTGTTCAAGCTCTGATTATAATGTAATTAAGTAATTATGCTGTGTTAAGTAAATAACAACTGACTTAGAAAAGTACCTAATTATGTTAGCTGATTATAAATTTAAATGCAGAACAGTTATCATTCTAGTATTTCTGCATAATTTCATTATTATTTCAAGGCTTTGGGGAAAAAAAAAAAGTGAGCTTGATTTGGAGCATGAGGAAATAATCCATTGACTTTGGTGAGTTTTCAGGCGCATTCCATTGCCACAAGCTGTGAGGCAAGATCCTCTGGGACTCATAGTACAGTCTTAAAATAGATTATTTATTACCCTTAGAAAAATCTGTTTTAAAAATTTGGTGGAAGACCAGGATGCTATTCAAAAAAAGTGGTTAGCTGTAAAGGATTTCTAGTCTGGAAGCCTTATTGCTTGAAGATCTCACATGTGGTACACAGAGCTGGCTTATTAGGGAAAGAAACAACTTGCTATTTTAAGCCTGTGAAGACTGTTATCAAAATATTTCCACTCCTTAATTGGCTCTCAGCATTTTAATCTTGCAATGATATTCTATCTCAAAAGGAAAGCTTAATTTTTAAAATTCAGTTCTGCTTTGAATTTTTTTTTTACATTTTTTTCTTTTTAAATGACTTATTTCAGTACAAAAATTTCTCCAAAGTAACCTCAAGCCATTATCTGGAAAGATTTAATTCCCTCTGTTTGGCAATGCTGTCTTCATTTCCCTTTGCAAGAGGTTTCCAGATTAATTATCTGTCCATCACTCTGTTTTCAGTGCACTTTACTGGATCTGAGTTGAAGGATTATTTTTCTCTTCCGTTTTTTTTTTTTCCTCTTCTCTTTTTTTTTAAGAGGTTCTTTCTTAATTTGAAAGCTGCTGCTCCCACAAGCCATTCTTTCAGTCAGTGATGTTCCCCAGGTTGGAAATTCATCCTGGCATCTGCTCCCCAAAACCTGAGCAGATGAAACAGTCCAGGAGGTAGTACTTATGCCATCACCAGGTATCTTTATCTTTCTGTGGTAAATGTTCTCCAACAGTAAAATTCAGCCTCAGATACACTTGGCAGAAAACCTATCAGAGTTAAGGGTTTTATAAGCATATGCAATAGGACAAGTCTTATGGTAGAAAATAAACAAATTCTTATTAGCTAAACTACACAGGAAAACTGTTTTACAATGCATTTATGGCAGTATTGACTTATTTTCCTTTAATAATTTTGTAATCATCCAGCTGATAACCTAAAGTCTGCTGCAGGTGGCCCTTAGCTCCTGAGTAAGAGGAGAGATTTCCTGCATACACTTTCAGGAAAATCCAAGTAAAATAGGATGCAGTCCTGTACGTTTAAGAATACAAGAACATCTCACTGCTAATATATTCAAGGATATAGTACAACCTATAAGGTGGAGAGAAGGGAAACTTTTTATATTATCCACTTCTTTGTTTTCTCTTGCATAGCAAACCAGTGACCATGAGAAAAAGCAGAGAACATGGTTCTATGTTTTTTTTTTTTTTTTTTTTGGTTAAATAAATATGTATCTGTGTTAATTAAGACCCCAAGCAAAATTCCTTAGTCAGGGAGAGAAGCCTGGTGGTGGTTGCTGAGATGAGCAGCGTAAGGAACATCAGTTTCCCAAAGATGCAGTGCTAGGAAGATAGTAGCTTTAGCAATATATTATTATATTTCAGCTACCCTAATTTCCTGTTTCTTTTGGATTGTGTACAGTACAAGCAGTACCACTACCAAACCCTGGAAATGAAAAAGAGAAGGATCTATGCAACTGATGAGGTAATTCCTGCTTTAAACTCTCTCAGAAGCATATTTCTTTTAATTGTTATTGTTCCAATTGTGAAAACAGGAAAACTATATTCATTTTACTTTATGCACAACACAGCACAAGAAAATGCTGACAACCACATCCTCTATAAAGCACAATGAATCTCCACTTCATGATTGATCTACCAGCAGCATTCATCAGGAATGAATTCCCTCTGTTATGTATACATTGTATTTCTTCACTTCTTGACACCTTATCTTTATAGCTTCATTGATGTAGTCAGTCATTGTTGCATAGTGAAATAAACATGTTAAATCTTTTTTGACTAATTTATTTTTGTCTTGTCTGACTGGTGACTCGTGATTAAACCATAGTATCCTCTATAACAAAAAATTCCTGCTCTGAACCGTGTGCATTACACTCATTCCTAGAGAGACCAAGATACCAGCACAACACTTAAAGAAACATTTGTTGATATTACCAATATCCCAGCAGGACCATTCTTCCTCTTGTGCTTCTTGGCAGTCATCTGCAGTTTTTTAAAGAATAATATAAACTGGCATATTTTGATAGGAAGAGTCCAGTGGCTGAGATGATTTATATTATCAAATAATTTAAAAATATCCTGGTTCATTTACCAGGATTGTTTTATTAAACCAATAGCTTATTCAAGATTAGTGCAGATACTCTTCATATTCACAGCTTAGCAATTATACCAAGATTCTGGAAGTTGTGCTCCAGTTCAGCAGCTGTGCTGACTGGCTTTGGGAGTTCAGGAAAATCATTGACATTTAGGTATAGACAAAGGAACATAAAAATGTTTTGTGGAAGAACTGGGATTTCCACGTTTCTTGTTAGCAGTCAAAAGAAATATGGTGAATCTGTATTATTTATTTTTGACTGGTCGCACTGAGACAGTCACGAATAATTTTTTTGCCTAGATTTGTCCAGCTGTCTGTATTTATTCAGGCTATGATAATATGTGCCCCTTTTTATTCATCCTTATGAAAGGAAAGAAGCAGCAGGTATGAGTAGATTTAAGAATACAAGGAGTTTCCTTTATACTATCTGGATAATGATATGTTATTCTGCCCACTGAATTTCATTATCTTTAGTACTGTTAACTGAAGGAGGTTACTTTATATTTTTTTAAATGATACTTAGACCTTTTGCTCAAAACTTCATCCACTGTGAAAAAAAAAAAATCTTACAAGTCACATCTCATAGGAGGACAACTTTCCCACACTGTCTTCCATTTATGCACCTGCTAGCTCAGTTTTCCCTTTAAAGGTGAAAATAATCTTTTCTGGCCATCCACCTGAAGAAGAATAAAAACATCCACATGGGATCAAGCAGAGAAAAAATCTTCAACAATGCAAACAACTTTGTTCTACCTTCATCAACACTTGAAGTCATGTGAGATGAATTCCATCATAGCTGCCTGTGTGCTTCTAGTCCATTGTGTTACAGCACGATATGGCTTTGCCTCAATCCCTAGCAATGGTGACTTAAAACTTTTGACATGCTGGTATAGAATATGTGCATACCCAGGTCACATCACAGTTGATGAACAACCTATTCTGTTTTTCATAGACTTAGTAGTTATTGTGCTGAATCTGTAGGTGTAAGCTTTTGCACAACCGGAAACATTTCTATTTCTTTTTCATCTTCTAGTCTTACTTGATTTCAGATAAACTTCAAACACGTAGGCCAGCATTCCTCCTCATCTGAGCCATTAGCCAAGGATACCTCTTTATAAATAACATTTGTGAGGTATCCTTGCTTTTTAGATTAAAGCTCGAGGAGAGCAGTGAGTTTTCAGCACTGCTAGTGCCATTGTAGAGATAATACAAAAATACTTCTAAAGAATCTACATACCTAACATCTGTGAGCCTTACATCTTACCTGCCTCATAATATGCCACACCTGAATGTTAGCTGAGAGCTTTGTGGCCATAGGACAGATCCAGAAATCCGTAATGGATTTTGGCCAGACCATGTGCTGTATAAAATTCAGTGGTTGTTTATCTGAGTTATTTGTTTCAGAGAAAATAAGGACTCCAATAATATTCCTGAAGAAGGATTAAAACAGTTGGCCCAATAAAAGGAGAAAGATAATATTCCCCTGATCACGCCACAGTCAAATGGGCTCTAAAGCACTGATAATAATAGAATACAAGCAGAGGTAACAGAGAAACAAAGAAAATAGCCCAAAAAAAAAAAAAAAAAAAGATTTTTATAGTCGTTTTCCCACCTGGTTTTAATGTAAGAAATTTAAGCAAGAGTCCCAGCTTTGTAAAGAGCAGCTGAGTGTCCCAACAGATAGAAGCATGGGCAGGCAGGGAGTTGTCCGTGTTTTGTGTTACAGATGGCTCCTGCAGTTTTGGCTTGTTGAAGTATCATGTTGTCTCTGAGTCTCCAGGGTCCCAAAACTGTAGTTCTTTTTTGGTTTAGTTTGGTTTGACTTGAAAGTTGTTTTGTTTTGTTTTGTTTTGTTTGTGTGTGTGTGTGTGTGCGCTTGTTTTTTTGGTTTTTAAATTTAACAGATATTTCCCCCTTCGATTAACCGGTAGAATAAGGTCTTGCTCCGGAAGCTCTGTGCAGCTGAATCAGTTTGTGTCTATAGAGGACTCTGAAGTGCTTTGGGGAGACATAACTTAAAGCTGCAAAGTATTTTTGCTGTTACAGTCAAACTGAAAACCTCTGTGGAGCAATATGAAAAGAATGTTAACTGTGAACAAATCCAGTTTGCAAGCAATGCAGACATTTACTGACTGTGGTGAGCAAGTGCTGGCATCTGCCTCATCCACTCAGCCACGGAAACAGTCACTCAGCACTGAGTGCAGTTTTTCTCCCCAGGAAACAAACAGGTGTGCTGCACCTTTCTTAAAATTTCAGAAAGACGGTGGCAGTTTGTTGCTTTGGTGTTGACGTGTTGCTGCCTTGGATTTCACAACGTAATGACATACTGTGAAATGATTAAGAGGGAATTAGTGTGTTTTCGTATTCCATTTTGCGCTCTAAATAAATGCAGCTTCCCAATTTTGTCCATGTCACTGGGTGAAATTCTGCACATGGCTTGATGCAAATTGCTACAGGATTTCAAGGACTACAGTGGTCTGTGGCCCAGCTTGTTAACAATAGGTCAGGTACAGCATTGGCTCTAGTGCCCAGCATCTGCTTCCAGAGCTAGGCCAGAATTTATGTGCAGGAAATGTTTGGCCTTTCTCTGAAGACAACAACAAAAACAACGAGAGGAGATGCTGAAAGAGGAAAAACAAGAAAAGATATTGAAAGAGAAAAATCCAGTACAGCAACTGGTGAGCAAGACTAAAGATACCAACATATCACCTACAAATGATGACACTTTAGACACTGGGAATGCAGAAGGCTTTTAGGGTACTTTTACCAGAACGCTTTCATTCATTATGAGACTGATATTAAGCATTCAGTGAGATAGAACTGCTTGATAACTGTTATGCAGGTATGAAATCAGTGGGCACTGGGGAAACCCAGTACACAACCATGCTCAGGACCATTCCAGTTTGAGCAGCAAGTGGGTGGTGAGTATGCAGGAATCCTCCATGTTCACATCCTTTTGTGTGCTCAAGAAAAAGGCCATCTTCCTTGCTAATCCCATTTGGCAGCAGTGACTGGAACTGAGAGGTCCCCAGATCCTTGGAATAAGGGGACTGGAGAAAGGAAAGCCTGTGACACTCTGTATAAAATAACTGAGATAAGTAATATTACCATCAATTGGATTGAATTCCCTACGTGGGGGTCTGCACCTGAGGTTTATAAGGATCAAAAATAAGTAAAAACATGACACATAAGCACTCCCATCTTCTCTCACAGCACAAATGAGGCTAAATTTCTCCCTTCATCGAAACCTATGTCGCTTACCATACTAGAGGCCTGCCTATGGTTGGGCATTTTCCTGAAACACAATAGGGTGGCAAATGTAAGGTTAGTGTTCACAGATTTTGTAAGTGGGTTGGAAACTGCCACTGAACTAATGACTCATTTTCTCTAGCTGCAGAACATAGACAGGAACAGCAGGTGTTTATTTTTTTTCCTCCTGCTGATGTATCATTTAGGAAGATATATGTGTCAAAAGAATGAGAAAATAATGAAAAGTTAAATTCTTTGGACATGACACAGCTAACTTGTGATAAGTTGATGAAGAGCAATGGAAGCATCAAAACTTTCAGAGCAAACAAAGTTTACAGAGTTTACACAACAGTTAAAAACAGAGAAAGCTTTTCTTCCACACTTTTCAACTGCAATAAATATTCCACCCATCACCCACCATCCTCCAGAAATGGTTCTGCTCTTCTACTAACAACAGAGAAAGAATCACAGAAGTTCTTGATGAGATAGGGGTTAAAAGCAAAGCTCAGAAGATTAAGTGATTCATGCAAGATCACTCAGGGAATCTGACAGAGATGCGGCAGGGTTCCTGAATTCTGTCCTGTTCACATCAGTGCAGAAGTGCTATGCATCCAAGCAGGGTGTAACATAGTTTGAAAAGATGCAGACAAAATATTATTTTTCTTGGAAAATTACCATTCATTGTAATTTTTCCTATGACTACAAAAGTTTTGCTGAAACTTTGCCCAGAAGATACACTCTGGATCCATGATGGAAATTATACTTAAAACCAAGGAGGATGAGACAACAGCAAGCCAGCGTCCCAAAGCCTGGTGGTGCCTTAAAATACAGGAAAATCAGATCAAATTCCTAAGTCAGTTAATACTCCACTACTTATGAAGGATGAGACAGCAGTAAGAGAAGAGCATAAGACAATCTGGAGGCAAAGATATTAAGTGTGAGTGCAGATAACCCAGATTTCCTTATCACAGGTTCTTGCACTCAGTCTCTGGCTAAAGACTGCCCTGAAGGGCTCTCTGTGTTGGTTTCTGTAGCTGATCAGTTAGTTGAACTTTTTATGTTTTGGGTTTAATTTTGCTCTTTAAAAGGAAGAAACATGGTCATCTTGAAATACCATCTGACTTTTTAACTTTTATCTTAAAAAAGTGTTCTCCAGGCAAAAAAAGTCATATTCTTCAGTTCTTCCCCAGGTCTAGTCTTAACAGTATGCTTATAGGATCATAGATGAAATAAGGTTTAGTGGGCACAAAACATGTGCATGCTTTTACTTGTTCAGCCTCCTGCATCTTACATGCAAGCCCTGTCAATGTACACCAAAATGTCTTTTCCTTTCACAGTTTGGGCAGCCCATTTTGCACAGGACCTGACTACTCAGCCCTCAGCAAACAGCGCCTGTGCATCTCCACTGCTTCTGCAGAAGGCTCAGAAGAACCAAAAGCTTGGATAAAATTCACTTCCTCTTAAATGTTCTTCTGGGTCATGATGGACCCAGTATAAATGCTGGGATAATAACAGTATAAGTATACCTTTTTACAGTTTCTAGATGGTAATTTCTTTTCCTAACTTAAAAAACTTCAGTGCTTAAATTGACAGGTGTGTTGTTTCTTGCTGTTGTCCTTGTTGTTACCTTTTGTTTATGAGCTGGGATGCCAAAGTTGCAACCTCATTTCTCTCATGCATTTTCCACATCATTAACTGTTTAAATTTCCTGTGCTTGGACGGCTGTTATTTCTCACTATCAATTCCCTCCAACATGGCTGTATTAAAATGCAGAAACTGTTATACAATCAGAATAGGAAAAAGACCAGATGGCATCAGTAACTGCTAATATACCCCCATGTTTATGCTCCAGCATGTGTCTGATAGATGGGGTAAGTGCTAGCCACTGATATTCTGTTTGTGCCATCATTTGTTGAGTTTGTTTCCTAATTAAGCATATGCTCCCAAGGAAACCTTGAAAACATAAGAACATTTCACATGCCCTCTTTCCCAAAAATACATCTGAAATGCACCTAAGAAATGTAAAGATTTTTAAAAGATAAGCCCTTTTTCTTTGCAGCGAGGGAGTATGTCCCACAGAAAGAGACTGAACCTGTTTTTCTCCTGAGGTTCTATTCCTCCTTCTTCTCCAGCTATTCTCTCATCAAGAGCAATCAGCCCACCAATTTGTTGGGCTCTCAGCTGCACAGTCTCTAAAGCTGTAGTTTTGGTATATATTTATTTATCCAAACATCAGAATAGTTATCAGCATTACCAGACAATGCTTGTAGTCACTTTCATTGTTCAAGCTCCTAAGGCACTGAAGGTCTTAAACATTTATGAAAGCAATGCAGGATGCAGACTGTCGCTCACCGGCTGTCTGTGCAGCCAATGAAGAGGAGAAATCACATCTCTGAAATCTTAAAATGAGTAAATATGCCATCTTAGCTATGCCTCTCCACCGTTCATGGAGTCAGCTTCCGTCTGGCAGGTTTGGGAAGCAGGTTTGTCCCATGCTCTTGCTGCTGGGTAGTCCTGAGTGAGCTGAGGATTAAATGTGCCATCTTCTCAGAGCAGAGAGATGGCAGTCACAGTCGAGAGATTATGTTCATGGTTTGTGACAACACGTCCACCTCAGAGAGAAGGAACATCTTGTAATAGCAGAAGGGATGATCATTTTATCAAAGTTCTACTGATATTCATTTGATCCTAAAAAAGGCTTGGGGTAGCCTGGTTTTGGTGGAGTTACTGGGGATCTGAAGGGATGCATTATTTGCATTCCAGTGTGACTTTTAGGACAGGATTCTTATTTCCTAGCTTCCCAAAATTTCCAAACTAAATTTGGTACCTGACAATAAAATCACAGACATCTGAGCAAGTCTCTTGTGTTCCTATTATAGTTAATAGAAAACAAGTTCACAAAGTCAATGAAATCTAGGATGAGTCATTTAACACAATGTATGTATCTACTTTGGGATGACGTGAATCACAACCCATGCTCCATTGATTGTCCAGGAACCCAAGGACAACTTACAAAATTGCTGATGCGACTTTACATTGTCTTATATAGTAGCTTAATTACTGTGCTTTGCCTCCCACCTTAGTTTCTTGACTGGTGACAGAGAGATCATACAATCAGCTACACAGTTTGCAAGAGATAAAGATAATGAGTTCATGTTTGTAGAGCGCTAAGAAAATATTAAGTCCAACAAGCTGTGCCTTAGCGATATATCCTCTACCCGTACCGATGAAGACATACTGTTTACATATAGACAGCAAGAGAGCCATAAGCTCTGATTATGCTAGCAGCCCTCCAGGGTCTTTACATGGCTTTCAACATTAGGTATTTTTTAAATAGGAATGTTAGGGCAGATATGTTGGAAAACTTGCCTAGAGTAAAACAGAAGGTTAGCAGCTGAGCTGGGGTAATGAATTTTTGCATATAGTTCCCGTGGATTGCTAATTGGCAGCTATAATGTAACTCTGCCTTGAGCAACCTGCAATTCCCTCATTTATTCCTGAGGGAATACAGATGAGTTTTATGTCTCATTTTCCATGTCACCTACTGAAAGTTTTAGAAAAGCATTGGAATCTTTCAGGTTAAAAAGAGCCAGATAAATAATATTCATTATCATTGCAAGTCAGATAATTTGTTCCAAAATTTCTACACTGTTCATGTATCTAATGAGTCAGGGTGTTTTATAACTCATCAGTCTTCAACTGATGTTTTATGGCTTTCCTGTGTCAGAAGGAAACAATTACTACGGTTGCTAAAAGTATGGCTAAGTACAGAATTATTGCTATCATCTATATATTATACAAACATCTTAAAACAAATCTTGGCTATAGTATTTCATCAAGGCAACTGAGTATGATAAATCAGTGTCTGCAGTAACAGTTGAAATTTGTGGTATCAAGCTAGCAAAATTGTTCACTCGTTCTCCGTGACAAAATTTTCAACAGAAGATAAATTGCAGCGTCCTTAAATGTGGGTAAGATACTGTAGACATGAGATAATCTTCTAAGTGATAAAGTCAGATGATAAAATTTTCATTACAGCCATTTATATAAAAGATGACTGGATAGAATAATCATTTTAGGGGAGTAACACTATCCACATATATTTAGTCTATTCAGTTACAGTCTGATTTGTCCTTCTCCTTCCCAAAGTAATCATGAAAATTACAGTCAGAGAGGCTAAACGTCACAACCACATACAACGTATAAAGCTGTCGTGGAATAAAGAAAAGCAATCAGAACAGATAGTACAAACACATCAAGAGTACTTCAGTGGGGCTTGTATTAGTTCAGTTGCAGGAAAAATAATGATACATGCAGAAAAAAAGAAAAAAGGAAATTTATCTAAGCAGAAATAGTTTGCAAGCAGTAAGATCAGACTTGGCCATGATTATTGCCATAGGATCACACTCAAATTGTCATTTAGAAGGCCTGCAGCTATATATCTATTTGGAAGCCAAAGATGGGACAGTTTTCCCCCAGGGCACCTTGCCATGACCCAGTGACAGATGAGTTGTAAAAGTGATCTGAGACTAACGAGACAAGCTTAAAAAGACAGGAACCTTCATAATACACTTCTAGCAATGGGAAATGTGTTCACAGTGAAAAATGAGGAATTAATAGCAGTAATGCAGAAAAGGACCTGGAAATTATTATGGATGACTACTTCAACACTGATTCCTGCTGCCAAAAGAACTTTTTATTTTGAAATGATCTTCTATGTATAAGATGTGTGAAATGTTGGTGGTAATTATTCCACTGTTCTTAGTAGTAGGGAAGCCTGAGTGAGAGCTCAGTGACCAGCTCCAGGCACCAGATGTTACAAATGATTTTGAAATGTGCGGGAGGGAAAGAAAACAGGACAGCAAGCAGTGTTTTAAGTACAACTTGAGAAAGTCAGCAAGAACTGAGATGAAAGTACTAAACAAATTGAGTTTCATGTTCTCTGCAAAAAGAACAAGAAGAAATCAGGAATAATTTGTAGCAAAGGCTTCTTCAGCTACAGAATGCCATGTATGTATACAGTGACATTGATTGACAGGGTATGCAGCAGACTTCCATTCACTGGACAGCTCTAAAAATGGATCAGACAAGGTCAGCATATCTGAACATGGAGACTGTCTGAACAATCAGTTAAGGTCCCAGATGGTTACGTTCTCTTCCCCAAACCTACTCTTACTGTTTTGTACAGAAGGTGGAGGAAGGGCTAAGGGACAGGTTCTACTCATAAGGAGCTACAGCTAGATCCTGTGCAGATTACCTGAGTTACACAAATGGACCATCTTCAGAGCGCTCTTAGTGACCTCTTCATATGGGAGCTAATATGGAAGTTGGTGCAGATAGCGTTATCATGTTACAAAGGCTGGCTTAGCCTGGATTTGGAGTCCCTTCAACTAGTTCCAGAGGCTTTTCCTATAGCAGAGAGGACAAGAAAGTATAGTGAGTGCAATCTGCATAATTTTGGAATTTCTCTGAGCTGCCTTGTAGGAAAGATCTACCGAGGAAACACTGCAGGATAATCAACTGGGGAAGTTTACTTATTCGAATATTTTTGTAAATGCAGGTTTTCATAAGCATTAACATACTTCTGACACCCAATTCACATCAATTTCTCGTCTAACATGGTGATTTGTCATGGGAATATATTTATCTTGGATTTAACCAAAGAACACTGGAGAAGGCATATCCTGAGCTAATATCTCAGGAACAGATTTCCTTCCAAGCACTCTGCTCCTCTTCAGAGCCTCTATCTGCCTCCTTGCATCTCCTGGCAAGCTTCAGCAAGCAGCCAACTCTTACAGCCTTCCACGCTTCTCCTCTTTCAGGACGCTTCACTGCCTTTAATACCAAACTAACACCAAACACAGTGATCTTCCTCATGCTGTCTTCCAGTCTCCAGAAACCAAGGATGTGAAAGTGGCTAATTGTACACGACATCTTGCTGCACTTGAATGGCATGGAGGAAAAGCAAGTGTGATTCAGCTAAGGGCAATTTGTATTTGTTAGCGGTTACGAAAACTCTGCTTGGACAGCACAGGAAGGAGCGTGTGAACTGACATTTCGTTAGAAAAAGTGTGAGGCCCTTGAGGTGGTTTATTTTGCTACGTGTTCATTAAGTGCAGTATTGCTCAAAAGTTCTTTTGCTTTCAAGCCTCTAATCAGAAAAGGGTCAGGCTCGCTTCCCTGCTAAAGGGATTTGTTAATCCGGTAAAATTTATGTTAAGTTTTAGTAGTGTTGATTTCTTTGGGGCTAGGTTCTTTTGTGGCACAATATTTTGCTTTCAGTGAGGTAGATACATCGGGACAAACCAATTGTCAGCCTGGCTAGTTGAACAGAACAGAGGGGATCAAATACAACATTTTTGCCTCCCTTGTCCCTACAGAAGGATGCCCCCAGTTTTTCACCCATCCTATCTTGTCCCTGAAACCATTAGAAATGTCTATCAACACGTATTTCTTGGTAGATTATATTTATTTAAATAAATTGTATGAAACCTCTTACAATATGTAAAAAAAAAAGGCAAGAACAGTCTGTTTTCCAGCATGGTTTCATTGGAAACAGAGCTCTTAAATTGGAAAAAAAAAAAATGTTCTATCAAACAGATCTATACATGAATTCGTAGAAGTAAAAAACAGATTGGATGAAGCAAAATTCTGCCACATTTTTTAGGAGAGTATAGAGAAAAAAAATTTCTATGTTCAGTGGCAGCTCCTTGAGGAAGCTGGAGATGAGTTTTGGAAGGACATATGAAAATAGATAATGAAAAAGCCTGTGAAAGACAGAGTTTATCAATGAAAAGAGGTATCAAAGTCCATTTCAACTTGTATGTTCTCAAGTGAAATAATTTTGGGGCTCTCAAATAGCCCAAGAACTGGCTGCCACATCGAGAAGTCTCAAATGGTCTGCTTGACAAACTCCTTCAAAGCCATTTGTCTACCACATGTGGGCAGTACCAGATCCCTCTCACACCCAGATACACACTATACAAACTATTTATTGCTTTCCTGTTGATGACTAGTGCATCAGCTATGTAATTTTAGTTTTTATTCTAAGCTGAGGAAATCGGAGTGCTTCACACTCTAAATAATTAAACTTCCCTTTTGCCTAAAGCAACTAATATCATTTAAATAGACTCGGCAAGAGATTTGCTCAAAGTTACAATGCAGTTTTGTGACTTGAAATTATGATTTTCAGCGTCTGGGTGAGGTTTAATCACTGAGCAAGGCCTTATTTTGCGAACTCAATGCTGCGACAGTTGAAGATTTCAGACAGAAACTTTTTAACAGTCCTTGAATTATATTAAATGAATGATTGCCCTAACAAAGAGAGACTGTGGGTATTTCTCCTAATATAATCAGCAGCAGATGCCAGATCAGGATGCACTTTCCTTAAGCAGCATTTCCTGTTGCAGTGTTGTTATATGAAGACTTTATGAGGAGCAAACAATCTCTGAGCAGAACCTCCACATTGCCTAAATTATACATTCTGCAATGCACAAACATGGTCTCCTCTTCTGGTTGGAAATAAACAAAAGTAAAGTTAGCAAGAATCCTTGCCTGTGCATACTCCTCATCTCTCACCATACTGATACTGTCCAAAGCCAGATTATGGGGACAAGTCTTCTGCGCCAAACCTCATCCTCTACAATTGCCTGGCAATAAGTTGTGCCACAGTTATATTTCCTCTGCCTATCTCCAGTTGCTTGTTTCCCACTGCCAGTGAGCAGCTGACTGAAGCCCACTTTCATCTGCTCCTGCAATGTGACAGATGGCAGCGGGTATTGCAGTCTGTACCAGGTCAGCATCAAGCAATGCAAAGTTAATGTGATAGAGCTGAGCACAAAGCACACAGAGAACTCAGAGTACTCACTATCTCACAAACTCAAATCTCATCAGACACCATTCGTCTCATCCAGGCTAACTGGAGAACATGATAATGCCCAGACAGTAAGCAGCCAAACATACAGGGAAAACTGCTGAAAAAAACAGCAATTCCTTCACTAAGAAGTCAGAGTGGTTTGGCACTTTGCAGAGTTTGTACATCTAAACAAAACAGTGAAATTGTTTCTGCTTTACTTTGGGGCAGGGAATAAGCTAAGAATCTTATTTTTCTGCTAAATTTACCTCCATCTGATTACCATGTCCATCTGATTACCTTGTCATCCCCATCCGCTCCGCTGTTTACCAATGGAGAGAAAACACTGTTTTCTCTGCCTTTCTGGAAACAACCTCATCAGAGACCTTCATTTGTCTACAGGGTACTGAGCACTCTACAGCCCAGATTCTTCTGAAACAAAGCACTAACTTAACACACATTATTAATTTACTGTTCCCATGAACAGTAAGTCTAAAAGTTTCAAGTTTGTGTTTTAAAAAATAAAACAAAGTTCATAACCCAGAGCTGTAAAAATCATTGCTCCTGGGGGTAACACTGTGCTGAGGAGGCTGGGAATTAGGGAAAAGCCAGGGGAGAAAGAGATGTGAGTTGTCTGAGTCAGCAGCACAGCTCAGACTTTGAATATACCAAATGAGCCTGTAAAACTAAACATTGAGAGAAGCAGCCATTAACTAAGTTCTCATAGCAAGTCTATTTGAGAAAGTGAGAATCTGTTTCTCAGTATTCTAGAAGAAAAGAAAATCAACATATTATTCATATGCACTTCATTTTAATTGCTGCCTTCTTTGCATGTCCTATATGTAGGGGGGTCTAATGACAATGAATAAATAATATGCTAATGGAGAATGACTACATGGCTTCAGCTTCCACTTCCTTGAATATAGAAAAAGGTGGTAGATTAAACTTTATGGGCTGTTGTTACTCCACTCCGTTCAGGACAACACTTTAATGACACTTTCCCATGCACCAGTGTCAATGGTAGAAAGAGTCTGGGACAGAAATTTGCTTCCAGATAAGATTTCATGTAAAGTGCAGTGGCATTTCTGAGAGAGGTAAGTCAGCTCACATCCAATATCACACTTTCTTTCATGTCAGGGGAGAGAGGCATGCTGGTTTTGACAAGGGCTATGATGGAGTTACATGCAAGCTACACGTGAGACATTTCAATGTGTCTCCTCATCTGTTCATCTCACCTGTTTTCACCAAGAGGCCTGGCACTTCTCTGAAGGTTGTCTGCCTTGCTGAATACTGAATTTCCTAGATATATGGTACTTTACCACATATACTTAAAAAATAATAAAAATCTAGAAGGATACTCTTGCTCAGAGGTTGTCTTTAGAATTTTGTCATTAAAAAAGTAGTGACCTACACAATTTATACTCAACAGCGTAAGCGATATTGTAGTTGGCCTATCTCCAATTAGATCCAAGCACGAGGGCTTGGTAGGCTTTCAACTGGTGCATTAGTGTGTGTCAGATTCAGACAGACATCTAAAATTATTAGCAGCAATTAATATAATTAATTATCTACTATTAGTTGTGCCCATATTTTGGTAGGACTCTTACAGAGAGTGAGATAATTAGATATATTAGCTGAAAGACATCCAGACAGATTATCTCTAAAATGATTAGGAGGCAATAAGACACATTTCTCGCTTTCACAAATAATTCTGTATGTGAGATTGTAGAAAAACAATGAAGTTTACAAGTAATAAATCAAGGCAATGTTAAAGCTGATGATAATTGCACTACAAATAGAACTTGAAAAATGTTCTGGCAAAGAGTTTGTCATCACTGAGCAGTACAGCTGTGAGGACTGACTTCTCAGAAACTCAGGGATGGTCTGATTAAAGGAAGAAGTGAACCTTTGGTGGAGATGACACGATGTAGCACACATGCTTTCATTTCTTAGTATGTATTTTTGTTTAAAATTAAATAAACAACTTGAAAAGACTAACTAAACCCAAAGCAAAATGATAATAATTTTTATTAGTGATCACGCTCGTCCCTTTCAGACACAAAATGACAACAAAAAGTAGTTTTGTCGCAATAAAACACTGACTGTCAACTCCAAAACCAAATATTTTCCAGTTTTTTTTTTGTTCTTCAAGAAAAAGAAATCCATTTTTATCTAATCTGAAATGACTTTTCTCCTTATTCTATGTTTTTTGGTGTTTTTTTAGATGTTCAGATGAAAAACAAAAAGCCTTTGCTCTCCCTTAGGCACGACCCCAATAGAAATTTTTTACACTTTGACACAATGTTAGCTGCATTTTATATTCCAATAAGAAGCCCTTGAGACAGAACAATGATTTCTTCAGCTTATTAAAAATTTCACCATTCTCTGTTGTGCTGCTCTGAAAAGACACATTGAAACCCATCTGTGAAAAAGAGGAGCCAAGATATGAAGGGATTACTAGATAAACACAAGCTAGAGGGGTACAAAGGTTATGTCACTCATATGAGAAAAGTAGTAATAGCAATGCACTTATATCAATAATTATACAATGACAGAATTAGGTCAAAACAAACAATATTTTCAAAGTCATGTTCATGCCATGAAAGGATGAAGCTGACCTAGTGCTGTCCCAACTGACACGTCCACACTGTACAGTTCTAAAGGGCAAGGCACTGTCTCAGCCCTGAAACCTATCTACAACATCCATGTGACCACTGACAACTCTGATGCATGTCAGCTGGTGAGAATCTAAACAGAAAATAACGTAGTGGACATGAGTGTGTGTGCATGTATGTAACATAATGTGGGCTTATGAGAACAGCACTGCACAAAACAAAAACAGTAGAGGTTTGTAGTATCGTTAGCAAGACACTACTAACAAGACAAGAATATTTATTTCTTATAGATTGGAAGAACAGAAATATGGTCATTGTCTGTGTAAATGACTCCATGCTTTTCTTTTACAAAACCGTTTTGTGCCCAATCCAAGTTGACAAATGCCCATCCCTAAGCACTTGTGGACAGCCATCAAGATCTGTAAGGTTTATTGTGCTGGCACAGAGATGCACAAGAACTCTGCAATACATTAAAGTATTAATTAAATATATGTGTGTGTAAGTAATTTGTCATGTTTTAATAATTTGTTGCATGTCTTCACTTGTTACAGATGGGGGATTTTGCTGACCCTTTCCAAGCTCACATAATGGGACTGTAGCTCTGCTGCTACAAGAGAGAGTGCTTAGAAGAAAGCTGCTAAGTCTTTTACTAGGTGAGGGACTTTTTTTTCCCAAACACATATGAGCTAAATATTTTCAACTTGTTAGTGCTGTCTTGTTAATGAACAATATCTACTGTTGCTGTTTGTACAAAACTGATACCTAAACCTCTGTGGTTTTACCACCACTGTTTGCTATAATAAAGGCAGAAAAGAAAGGAAGATTTTCATGAAGTTTATAAAGTTCTGGTGGGAATGGACCCCGCTATCACTGAGGTAATAGCTGCCTCTGCCTGTGACAACATGCCCAGGCTAATAATTCTGGCTCTTGGTGGCTTACTGTGCGATAAGGATGGTACGTCATTGCACAACTGGGATCATCACTCAAAGTAAGGGACAGGCGGCTGCTCATGTTAGACCAGGCAATTTGGGGACAGATTATCCAGCACAATATCCTGTCTCCAACAAGGACTAGCAAGCAGATATAAAGGAAGGGATATAAGAAAAAGGCAGGCATGCAGTGATTCCTCTCCGGGGTGCTCCACCAGCCTCCAAATCACTTATGACTCACGCGTTTTGGAGAGTTGTCTTTGCTTTTAACAACCTCCAGAAGAGCTGCACTTTGTGAACTTGGCTAGTCTTTGCAAGTAAACTTTTAGCATCTGCAGCATCCTGAGACAGGGAGTTCTGCAGCTGATGAGCCTTTTTTCCCAGCGATTTCCCCCCCCCCCAAAGGGCTTGCTGTCACAGTGCAAGCAGTTATTTTGTTTCCTTCCCTTCATTACCGACATCTTGCATCTCCAATAAACTGGAACTCTAAAGAAGAGAAAACAGATTTCAGATGACCAATAACCTATCTTTTGAAAACCAGAGAGCCCAGCATTTTCTTCGGTCTACACACTATCCACATCCATCACCAGCTCATCCATACATCTCTGCTGACTATAGGACAACTGATTTTTTGTTTCCCAAGGACAACAGTCCTATTTCCTAAAGCAGGCTGCCAAAATCTGTCAGCTCATTTGTCCTTCTGCCAACCCTCACAGGCAGTAGTCTTCTTGCTCCACCAGAATGGAGCAAGTTCATCTTTCCTGCACTCCCCCACTCTGAGCTGGAACAGAGATGAAGGCTCAAGGCACCAAGCAGAACTGGTTCAGCCAAAACTGGGGCCACAGTTACTTACCAGTGGAACTCATTAGCTGCTCCCAGAAAACTCCTTATGTAGGTGGCTATCATTTCTGCTGATGCCTTAAGTCAGATCCGTTTATCTTTTCAGAATAACTACAGTCTCCATCACAGATGAAATGCCAAAAGAAAGTCTGATTTTAGAGATGTTTTCCCACCATTCTCTGCTTCTAAATCTGTAGCATGAGAAATGTTTAAGTACAAATGTGTTGGGTTTTTTTTTCTTCCTTTAGTAAAAAGTAAACTGCAAATGTCCTGCAAATGAAAAACAATGTAGTGATTAAAAATAATTATAACAGATGACTCATGAGTCTACATTAGTCTTCACATCAGCAAATAAAATTGGTCATGATAAATGAAAAAAAATTGTATTGAAGTTTAACTACCAAATGCATCTTCCACACATTCATTATGAATCCTTTTCCAAATGAACTCCTTTTCATCCTATATTACCCAGCTATATTTTGTATTTGTAATTTTTTTTTTAATTAAAAAAAGTGAAAGAAAAATGGAGCGAATGCTTGAAATGACACCCTTCCAGAACAAAGGGCTCTCCAAAATGCAAACAATTAGAGAGGTCTTCTGAATTATGCATTCACACACAGGGAAAAAAAAAAACAGAGTGAAACAGGAATTACTGTGCCAAGGAAAGACTTTGCCAGCTTTTACTTATTTGCTGTTGCTTCCTTTGAGTCCTCTGCTAAAGCTCCTGTAATTCATCAGGATTTTAACTTAGGGACTCTTTTTCCCATAGGATCATAAGCTTTGCCAGGTTGGACCAAAATGGTGCATTAATGTGGTAAGCTATTGCCTATGTTCTTCAGCTAACAGTGACCAGTACCAACTATTTGAGGGGAATATTGGTGAGTGGGGAAGAGTTAAATGTTGGCTAGCACACTGGGGTATGATCTATTTTTTCTTTCAAGGAATTTTTCTCCCAGTCTCTAATAATTGGGAACTGCAAGAAAGTAAGGATTCCTTCCTTTGAAACAGATACCTTTTCTTCTATAGTCTTTCCTGGATCTATTTCTTAATATTAATCTATTTCTTAAGTAAGTAATAACTACCTGCTTTTCTGTTTTCCATTAAAACAAATAATTTTTGTTCTAGTCAGCTCAGAGAGGAGAGCTCCCATTCTTAACAACTTTCTGAGAAGAAATTCAAAGAACAGGTGAAAAATGCAAACACAACAACATCAAATGCTTAGCTCAGGATTGTGTTGGTAAAAGATTCAAGAACATTCACTAAGGATCAAATCTTGAACAGCCTGTGCTGGGAGACCAGTTGAGCTGACATGATATCTGAAGAGCAGCTGCTTTATCTCAACTAAATGAAGCAGCATGTTGGAGTTAGGTACCTTATTCAGCTAATACTGACCCAAAAGAGTGATTAAGGGCAGTGATCAAGGAGCCACTTAGAAACAGCCAAAAGGAAACACAGCTTATAATGGGGCAACACTAGCCAAGGAAATCTGAACTCTGAGATTCATGGACCTTGCATGTCTACTCTTCTCCTGAGCACAGATTACTGAGCAGGGCTCACATTGCTGTTGTCATCACCCACATCCTAGTGCCTATGGCATTCACCCAGCGCCTTCGTAAACTGAAGTATTTCTTTAACAAAGAGGGTTCAAGGCCACAATTCCCACATATTTAATCACCAGTGTATATCAAGTGGATAACAATATTGACATGCTTCAGTTGAAACTGAGTCACTGTGGCCAGACCTCAAAAGGTGGATTACTCGACCAAGTGGGTGTTAGGTTCATGTCTGTGCTCCATGGACTGTTTTTGCTCTTCATGTTGGGCAGTTATTGGCTGTCTCTCTGTCAGCACTGTTCTGCAGCCTGCTGATCAAAGCTCTTGCTCAGGGTCTGAATCCCTCAACACTTCATGATAGAAACCTCCCAGTAAGACCAGCCTGGCATTCAGAGAGAAAAAAAATCTCCAATAAAATCAGTCCAGCATTCGCAGAAAAGCTTTTCTTGGGACTTAATGAGTATCAGGTAACTTCTGTATTGAATGTACTGAACACCATACCTCTGTGTTTTCCCAGAAGTCAGATATTCTTCAGAATCTTACTGCTTTGCCTATTTGACAGTTTTTTGATGGGTGCATATGTAGGGGTGAGATGGGTGTGGTGGTTTCCCAGCAGTAGGCAGCTCAGCATTACCACACTGCTGTTGTATTCCCCTTCCTCAAAAGCACGGGAGGAGAAAATACAATGAAAAAAAGGCTCATAAGTTAAGATAAGGCCAGAGATATCACTCACCAATTACAGTCACAGACAAAACAGACTCAGAATAAGAAGATTAATGTAATTTAACATCTTGCTCCCATCCACTCTTTTATCTCCTCCCCAGGCACTTCAGGAGAATGGGAACTGGGGGCTGTAATCAGCCCAAAACACTTTGTCTCTGCCACTCCTCCATGGTCACTCTCTGCCCCTGCTCCATGGGTTTCTCCCACGGATGCTGTCCTTCCCAAACTGATCTCGCGTGGGCTTCCCACAGCTGCAGCTCTCCAAGCACTGCTCCAACACAGCTCTGTACCACAGGGCCCACCCTTCAGGCTCTGCTCCTGCATGGGGCCCCACGGGTAGCAGATCCCCCAGGCCCCTGCCCCACCGTGGGCTTCTCTCCATGGCTGCAGCTCCAGCCCGGGGCTGCTCCTGCAGGGACTCTTCGTGGGCTGCGGCCTCCTCCAGGCTTCATCCACCGCTGCACCATGGGCTCCTCCATGGCTGCACGTGAAGATCTGCTCTGTGTGGTGCCCATGGGCTGCAGGGGGACAGCCTGCTCCACCATGGGGCTCTCCTGAGCTGCAGGGAACTCCTGCCCTGTGCCTGGAGCACCTCCTGCCCTCCTTCTACACTGACCTTTGTGCCTGCAGGGCCGCTTCTCTCACTTTTCTCACTCCTCTCTCCCAGGTGCTGCTGTGCAGCAGTTTTTTCTTAAGCGTGCTCTCCCAGAGCACACCAGCATCACTCACGGCTCAGCTCTGGCCTGCAGCAGGTCCAGCTGGAGCAGCTGGAGCTGGCTCTCATCTGACATGGGGCAGTGCTGGGCTCTGCTCACAGATGTCTTCCCTGCAGCCTCCTGCTGCCAAAACGTCACCATGTAAACCCAATACAATAGGGTTAGCTAGAAGAGAGCAGTAACGCACTGCTATGGACACAAGAATTATGAGGACTGATTCTGACCTGCTACAGCAGAGAGAACTTTGTGCCTACAGGACTTGTCTTCACCTGACAGATGCTTTACTAATGCTAGCCCAGGGATCTCTGCATGATTATCACATATTATAAATATACACAAAGTTTTGCCTGCATCCAGCCTGTTATGATCCATCCTTCCCTGTCTCTATCATACCTTTAATGCTCCTATCACAGTCATCAACAGGAATTTCCTAGAGAGCAATGTTAAGCTTTTCTCCCTCCTTTTTGTCTGTCTCTATTTTCCAGTAGAAAAGCCAGCCCTAAAAGATGGAATCGTAAAATTGTTATTGGCAAACCGCCTGTGCTCAGCACCTCTAGCACATCTGAATCTCCCAGATGTGACAGAAAAAATTAGGCCTGGAAAGTGGGAGGATGGAGCCAGACTCAGACTTCGGAGCTCAGCGGAACTTGCAGGGTCAAACTAGATAGGCCTCAGGAGATGAGGCAGGGAGATTCATAGTCGGGGCAATTGCTGGGTCTGGGCATTAGGCCAACCTCATTATCTTAGACACAGCCAAAGAAGATGAACTCATGGCATACAAACTTTGCACTGGAAAACACTTGTACAGCTCTGCTGTACTAATTATATTAGCACTGATTTCTCTTTTCCTTCCAGACTAAGCATTCCCTCCTTCTGTCTTACATGTCACCTGGAGTTTCTACTCCTCCTCACCTCCCAGCACACATCTTGCCATTTAGTGACCTGTTCTCTGTTAACAGCCTCTGTGCTCATGTTAGCAAGAGAGGCGTTCATTTTGGTAGGATATGAAGTTATTCCTGTGCACAGTTTGTAAATATATGTGAGAAGAAAGATGAGATACTTCGTCAACAGTTATTGATGCTCATCTCTGAACTTTTTTGAGGCTCTATAAATACTTCCTCTCATAAATGGCTTGAAAAACTTAATCAGCTGAATAAATAAGTCCAGATCGAGAAGTCTGCACCAGTTCAGCCTATTTCTGCTAATAATACTCTGGATCAGTGCATAGGAAAGGCCTCAGAAAGCACTTCTCCCACCAGCTGCCATCCTGGCTTAAAATAAGAATCTTTTTTCAACTTCCTTATCCATCCCTTTCTCCTTTCCCTGAATAGCCTCGTTCAACTTTCAAGTCACAACATGACCAAAATGAGAAAATGCTTTCTTTGCCTATCCCATGTACTCAGGAAATAGGGCGGACATAGAAGACACATAAGCACGTGTCTTTAAACACATAGATATATCTAATTTTTTAGACAAAGGCTCCTAAAGAGCATATACATGGTTAATTTTTGGCTTAACTGGGCTCAGTGCCATGAAGATTAATTCATACATTAGGATTTGGAAACTACCAAATTGTTATGATGTTTTTATTTGAATTACTGGCACAGGCATCTGAAATGTTTCATAATGGTGGCTGGGCAAGAGAAATACAAAGCTTTCCAAGGAAAAACAAATATTTTGATTGGAGTCAGTCTCCTTCTTGATCACATCACATTCCTATTTCTTAGGGTTCCCCTTCTCCAAAGATTCACTGGCACCCAACTTCTCACATTCACTTTTCACGGGATGACGTTTCAAATCTCTGCCACAAGGACAGTCCAACAGCAGGCTATGCAGAGCTGCCATTGGTTCAAAGTAGTGCAGTGTGTTCAGTCTTCCAAACGCTTTTATTTAAGGATCAGGACTATGTTAGACAATGGCAGCTGGTTTGTAATAAAAGCAGACTGTTGTCTCTCCATAAAGTAGAACTCTAGACTGCCTACTTATTCAATGCAAATACATGATGTCACTGAAAACGATTTAAGGTAGTGAATATAACTTTCCTGGAACTTAAAACGGACACTCAGGATTTTTTTGTGGTTTGGGGAAAGAAAATCTTGCTCCATTGACATCCTTCGAAAATCAAGGATTTCTACCACTCTCCTAAGGACACACAAGCGCCCATAAACAGATTGCCAATAAAGAATTCATGTCCTGTTTTGTTATAGATACAGTTATGATTAGTAGCCATTTTCATTTCAGATTGTAGTTATTCACTAAAAAAGACTGAGGAACATTGATCTGAGATACTTAGCTGATCAGTACTTCTTGAACATGCTTATATGTGATCCCCCCAACTCCAGTTTTATTTCATCAATTACAGTAACAGCTGTTAATCTTGGATTTATTTTCATAAGCAACCTGATCCAAGAAAAAAGATTTTACTGCCTGTTGCAAGGGCGATAAAGGCATTATCTATGCACCAGAATTCATATTGACTTCTGATGACGGCACCTCTATTTGATGGCTCAATAAAACATATTTGCAATAGGAATATTTAACGGAAATGGAGGTGCAATACAAGTAGCACATTAATTTGTATAAGAAACTTGATAACACATTCATGTATATTTTGCAAAACTATGGAATCTACTGCGCTGGGCAGAGGGATGTAATGTTTTATTCTTTCCACTACAGACTGACTGATCAGGAGCACATAGAGGAGACCTTCAGACAACTGGAAGGTGATGAAGGAAATTATCTCAGATACCACTTCTAAACACAAGGACAAGCTTACTTAGTCAACATGAACATATGAAGAGGAAATCATGACTGACCAACCTGATAACCTTCTGTGATGACATAGCTGATGACTGGCTCAGTGGATGAGGAGAGCGCAGAAAATGTCTATCTTGACTTTAATATTGCTGTCAGCACTGTCTTTTATAACATCCTCATAGACAAACCAATGTGCAACAGGCTAGATAAGTAGACCATGAAGTGGACTGAAAACTGGTTGACCTGCTCAAAAGACTGTGATCAGCGACACAAAATCCAGTGCAGACAAGTCATCAGTGGATTGATACTGAGGACAATACTGTTAAACCTCCTCATTAACCTCAATCACCTGAATGATAGAACAGAGTGCACAGCACATTTTCAGATGGCCCAAATCTGGGTCAAGTGGTTGTGCAGGGAGTTGTGCTGCCATACAGAGGGACCTCAAAAGGCTGGAGAAATGGGCTGATAGGAACCTCATGAAGTTCAAAAAGGAGAAGTGCAAAGTCCTGTGCATAGGAAGGAACAACCCCAGGCACCAGGACATGCTGGGGCCACAGCTGGAAAGCAGCTCTGCGGAAAAAGACCTGGGGGTCCCGGTGGACTCCAGGTTGAGTGTGAGTCAGCGGTGTATCCTTGCCACAAAGAAAGCTAACAGTATTCTCGGCTGCATTAGGTGAAGTATTGCCAGTAGGTCAAGTGAGGCTGAGCACTGCTCAGCACTGGTGAAGATACATCTGGAGAACTGTGTCTATAGGTAGCCTATATGGGTAGCCTATACCCAGTATGAGATGACACAGACTTACAGGAAAGAATACAGTGAAGGGCCACTAAGATGACAGACTAACGGGAGCACTTCTCCTGTGAGGAAAGGCTGAGAGAGCTGGAACTGTTCAGCCTGGAGAAGAAGAGGCTCAAGGATAAACTTATCAATAAATATACATGCCAGGTGGGAGGAATGAAGATGAGGGATCCAGACTTCTCTGTAATTCCCACTGATGGGACAAGAGACAATGGGCTGTCATTGAAACACAGGAGGTTCCGTCTGGATATCTGGAAGCACTTTTACTGTCACGCACTTTTACTGTCAAACACTGACATATGTTGCTCAGAGAGATCGCAGAATCTCCATCCTTGTGGATATTCAGAACCCAACTGGACATGATCCTGGGAAGCTCCTTTAGCTGATTTTGCTTGAGCAGAGGGATCGGACTAAATGATCTTAAGAGGCCCATTCCAACCTCAACCATTCTGCAGTGCTGTAAAAAGAAAAGTCACAGAGCTAACAAGAAACATAGCCCAGCATATCCCTGCCCCTGAGATAGGAGATCTGTTCCTAGAATGCCCACAAGTCACCAGTGTTTAGTCTCTACTCTCTGTATTACTTCCTATAGCTCACTATCAAGAATGTTGCACAGCATAGCCTAGAAATTTGGAATAACTCAACACATCGTTCTGAGGAACTACCTCTTGGGTGCTGTCCAAATGGAGGGCAAAAAAATTAAAAAGTAAGGCCAAAAAAATAAAAAATAAACCAACGAAAAAAAACAGCCTTAGAATGTGTGCTGTACCTGTACTCTTGTTCTAGTGAAGGGGAGTTTGCCACTTGGCAGTGATGCCAGACCAGCTGACCTAGTAACAGCTTTCTTTCTCTAACACTCAGTAACTGTGAATGTTCAGTTCTGAGTCAGCTGCCAAAAGCTGGCATTGAGGATGATTCATAGTCACAATTCAGGATATTTGGAAGAAAGTAAAGACACTGTATTTTGATAAGGGATCTCTGAATTAGAGGTTTTGTATTTAGCTATGAAGTTGACCTACAGCAAAGAGCTAACCCCATATTTCCAGTCTTTGTGTCTCCTCTAAAAAAAAATATTTGTACTTTCCACTTCTTGGCATTTGATATGGAAATCACTCTAGCATGCTGCAGTGGCATATAGTTCATACAATGCTTTTGTTTTTTCCCAGTGTCCAGATACCTGTTCTTGTTAATTATAGTTGCAAAGCAAATCAGACCAGCAGTGGAAGTGCAAATAATGAGAGGATGGAGGTAGGTTCGCCGGAGGAGAAGGAGGATATTCAACATATTCACTCACATCATGAAGCTGGTGAATGAATGAATTTCATTAAAAATTTTAAGTATTTCATTTCTTTACTCATTTCAAATGCTCAGGAATATGAATAGTATGTTGATGATGTAACCAGTTTATAAAATATATATCCTATACTTTTAGTATGAGATCATAGTTAATATTCATAAATTTTCATTTTTATGTGATGTATGCTGATACCTGGTTTCAGATAAATGCTAACAAAGGTTAATAATGACAGGTTTAGAAAAAAAAAAAAAAGATGAATATTTCTGAAAAAGGAGCCATGGACTTCAACTTATATAGTTATTATTAAAAAAATCCATCCTCATTTGAGTGGGAAGAAAAGAATATTAAAGCTTTATGACCCAACTCTCTAAAAAGAACTTAAATATTCTGAGTACTTTAATATTTCAAATGCAAGTGCCTTTGCTCAAGTATTTTATTTTTTTCAGGGTATAGAGAGCATCCGTTGTCCCTGTGTCTCACTGTAAGAGGTATTAGAGTGATACTATTACAAAACCTATAATTTATTTGCAGAAAAACTGAAGGTAATAGAAAAAAAGGTAACAAAACAAAAATGATGCAACTATAGACTGAACATGGAGACAGTCACTGTTCAATTCCTTTTACACATATATACTTTCCAAAACCAAAAGTTGTTCTCCGAATGTATGTTTAAACAATCTCTGCTTTTACTAGAAATCTAGGGTCATTTCTGTTTAAGCTTAGAAGAAAGCAGAAGGTCCATTCCACAGAATACTGAATAATTGTGACATTTATTTTTCACCCAAAGTAGAAGCCAAAACAAATTCATTCTTCAAGTTCTTTTTCTGAATTGTATTTAGAACTAACAAAAATGTTTTGTTCTAAAAAACAAACCAAAAAAAAACCATAAAATACTTTGCTCCAGTCTATTTCTTCCATTCTAATTAACTACATAAATAGTTAAAATCAGTTATTTTTAGGAGAAAATATCAAAGATATTCTATTCTGAAAGTAACAGGACATAACATTAAAAGCCATGTAACTGCATTTACCTGGGATACATGGGAATTTGCTCTGTCATCCTACTTCAAACTGGGATTAATTATATGTACATAAGCTGCTCTGAAAGTAATACCTCCTGTTCATTTCTATGGAAACTACAAAAGATACAAGGAGCACAATAACACCATTTAATAGAGCAAATTCTCAGCTATGAAACACTTTTTCAGCATAGTCACCACCGTTAGCTATGCATTTTCACCAGCGATGAACAAGAGCCTGCATGCCGCGCTCTTAGTGGAAATCGTTCGAAGTTTAAATCCTAAAGGTCTCCTGTCGGTCTCTGTTTAGTCAGCGAACAGATTATTGCCTAGTCTTCTTGGAGGCCTTTCATACATTTGAAAACTTTTATAGCATCTCTAAGTCAGTCTTCCGCTTTCTAGATCAAAGAAATGTTACTGATGCGATCTTTCCTTGGAGGTCTTGGTTTCTAGATGTCTGATCATCCTCCCTGGGCTATCAGCATCCAGTTCAGGTTGGGCACTTATGAGATGGAAATTACAATTGAACTTCAGAACATGTGGCCCAGGTAAGTTTCTTGAAGTGTCTAACACAGTATAGGCTCTATAGACGTTCTATATATATATATATAAACACAATGTTGTTAGATCTTATTAATGCCATATAATTAATTTGTAAAGAAAAGTAAATCGCAGCATTTTCCCCTGTCCCTAAAGTTCTCTGCACACCTCTGAACTTATTATTCAAAGAAGGATATATGCTTCAAGATGTGAAGGGTATACATCACATAATCTGATACAGTATAACAACTAAAATTGAATCTCTGTATTTATAGTGTTCTCATTTGTGTTCACCCAAATGCATTTGTATTTGCAAAGCTCTCCACCTCAGAGAGAAAATATAATACATCAAGAAAGAAACTGCACTAAAGCCTTATTAGAAATTCCCAAATAGTTCTGGAACCAAAGCAGGCAAAGGAAGAATAAACAAGAAGTAATTATAGCAAACGCTTTTAACAAAGGATGGACTTGTATTTATGCGACAAAAAAGCTGCAAGTTCCTCTAGGTTGCTGTTGGAACCTCACTCCTTATCTAAAACATTGAAGTGTTAAAATTTCAGAATAATTAATTAAAGCTACTGACATCTATACAGATAAAGAGATCTGAAAACCAAGAAATTTTTATTGTGGAGTAAATAATGATGACAAGGGCATTTTCTCCTAACTTCTTGAAATGAATGCTAGACAAACTATGAACAGACATGTTTCCTGCACAGGAAGGTCTTGAATGCTGATAACCAGGGGGGTATCTAAGCACATTGTGGGTGCTGATTGCAGGAATGTTAACATCCATTTCTGCTGAGGAAATCAGACCTTCCAGATGTTTCAATAGCCAGGGTGAACAACCTGGGATGCACCATGGAGGCTTCCTCACTGCTGAGCAATGTTCACGTGAGATTTGGTTTTATATTTCCCACAAAAATTGTAATTCTATGTACGTAAAAAAAGTAATTTGTGACAGTCTTCTGGGCAGTGGTGGACTGGAGCTATACTGAGGTTATCGCAGTCTCCTTTCTCGCCTTTTCAGCTACGATGGAGAAGACGCAGGAGATGTTCCACACGAGCAGCTACTTCAAGGAAGGGAGTTATTATGAGAATGCAGTGATCAATGTACTCTACAAAAGCCTCACTTTCAATGGAAAGGCAAGGTGAGCTAACAAAAAAAAATTCATTTCTCAGCTCAATTAGGTATTTTATCAGTCCAGGTTCCCCTTTCCACCTTTGATTTTCTTTTTAAAGCAAGCTATTTACCCATTAAAGGCAGCATCGTGGGTGCGCTACAGGTGTTGCATTCAACACACTGAAAGTCACCCAGCAGCTGCCTTGTAAAACCCTGCCTGGGATATAAGCACTTTTTAAAACTTTGCAGCTCTTGAGATGGAAACAGACTATAAAGAAAAAAATGAATCAAAACTTGGAAAGCCCCACTACTACCTCCCCAGGATAAATGATGAGTGTTTCAGGGGGTGTTCTCCTTTGTTTTTCCTAAGGGCCGGCTAATTTGGCTATGATCTGACGTTATATGGTTCATTTCATCAGCACATAAATATAATTCAATAGAAAAATATGACTCCTAAATGAGCAAGGTTGTCTGTCTCTCCTTGGTGGCTATGGCCCTCGTCTCACCAGGGGACAGCATCACCATCTGCTCAGCACTGCCAGGTCTCTCTCTCACTGAAGTCTATTACTCATTCACACACAAACACAACATCAAGGTTGCTGATCCCTACATGTAAAAGGCTGGGAATAAACAGAAGGGAGGCTGCTCCATGCAACTGTGAATCAATCCGCACCCTGCTGGTACACACATTGTAATAGACTCTACTGCAGAGATCACCTCTCGGCAGGACACCGATCTTGTAGAGTGCACTGGTGTGATTTGTGTTCTGCACTGAATCAGCCGGCTGCCAGCATCCTCTCCTTCCCCTGTTGGTGCTCACGCTTTTGTCATGCACTGGGATTAAACAAAGTTTCAGAGCTGTGAGTAAGGAATCATCGCCTGGTTCTTCAGCAGGACAAGAGAAACCTGTTAACTCCCAATGGTCTCCAGGCACCTGAAGACTGCAGAGTCCCTGCGGTGGAGGTGAGCATCTGCACCCCAAACCTACTCAGAGGAGCAGCACAGGGCAATGACATGAGAGCATCACAGATCCTGAGCTTTCTGCCCATCATCCTGTGGGGACATTGCCATTCCTGTCAATCTCTTTGCAGCTGCATGTAGAGAACTGGTACGAATGTCAGTTTTGCACAGAAGCAACAGGGAGAACCTTTAGTTTTGTTAAAGCAATAAGCTGGTGCGTCAGAAATGAGATTTTCCTTGGAATTTTAGTTCATAGGAAATTCTGAGTATTCCCTTTAGCTTTGACCTAGTTCAGACTGAATGCATTTCTTAGGTAAAATTTCCTAAAAACTGGAAACACTTTTTGTTCACTAGCTCTACTGGACAGCAGCAGGGGGAGGAAAAACTTTGAAAGATCATTCGCCTCTCTTG
The DNA here is from genome assembly GCA_013396635.1 of Penelope pileata. Taxonomy (NCBI): domain Eukaryota; kingdom Metazoa; phylum Chordata; class Aves; order Galliformes; family Cracidae; genus Penelope; species Penelope pileata. The sequence goes on along the minus strand of WBMW01003682.1, from coordinate 307,340 downwards.
CAGCAGCACAGCAGGCAGCCAAGGTAATCACATCACTCTCATTCTGCTGAATGAGAAAGATCATCAGGAGGTTTCAAAACATCAGTGGAAGGCCACAACAATTCCAGCACCCTTAATCCTCTTGAAAGAATAGAGAAAAGCTGGGGGGCATGAGCTGGGAGACCCATGCACACAGACTGTGCATCACAGAAGCCAACAGCCTGGAAGCAAGAAGACAAACACATGTACGCATCACCACTGGATAGAGACTTTGGGCAGTGAGACATACGGGAAGCAGCATGGCAAGACAGAATGCGTTTGTCTTCTGGTCATTCTAGGGGCAAAAGTGTCAAATTGATCAGATGTGAATTACAGTTGGCACCTTTGGTTTTCTCCTCCCTAAAGTCAGATCCACGAATGTCACCCAGGTGGACACACAGTCCCTTACCGTTCCCATGGACTCTGGAGACTGCTTTCAACGGTGCCAGACATACTGGATGTTTTACTGTATAATGCCCTGGGTTAGAAGCTGTCACAACTGGAAAATGGAGTAGAATCCATTAATTTCTCCATTCTGCCTATGGCTGTTAATATTCATCATGTAGAAAGTAAATGCCTTGTTACTTTATCAACTTTTATGGCTCCAGACAGCTGATACATATATACAAAATACATCCAAGCAATGGGCCAGATATCACGCACAGAAATGCAAGTGTAATCTACTAAAACATTTGGAAATAAACGTGTTGAAAAATGTGATGCCTCAGATAACTAGTGTATGTTTATTAATTAATGTGAAATATGATTAGCAATTACATAGAATGCAGAATCTTCTTCTATTTTGCTTTTTAATTAGTACAATAAAATATTAAGTATGAAAGAAATTGTCCTTCCAGTCTCATTATCCTGGAATTTTCCATTGCCGCATTGAACACTGAGAAAGAAAAAGCTAAGCTGTAATTCTGCAATGATCTACATCTTAAATAATTCAAAAGGGAAGTTCACTGTATGCCTGCAACTCTGATTACAGTGGGAGACAGTGACACTAGACTGCCTACTGATTTAAAAGCATACACAGCCACCTTGTTTGTAATCAGGGACCTGGAAAAGAGAAAAAAAGAAAACAACAGCGCAGGGAAATTTCTAAGTCTTCATCAAATATCATAAAAAATGCTGAGGTAATAGAGTGAAAAATTACCAGAGCTGTAATTCAACCTCTGCTTTCTAATGATCTCATTGATCAATCAGACTTCACGGTTGTGATTCATGTATCACCTGATATAATTTGAAACCCCTATATTGAGTTACGGCTTTATTTTAAATCTCTCATTATCCGTTCTCCTTACATTGAATACTTTACCTTATTGCAGTAGCACTCAGCAGCACTGTCAGAATTGAGGAGTTTTCAAGGATTACAGATCAGCTAGGAGAATGCACTGAGTTTAGTTTCTCAGAAAGAGGGGGATGGACTGTGATTAGGCTGCCAGCCTGGGCCTGACAAAGAGATTGTGCAAATCCCTGCTGCACACAGGTTACAGGCAGCCTTGCACATCATCTGCTGGGCCACAGAGCAGAGGGATCTGAACCTGCTCCCAACACTGGCAAGCAACATCCACACAGGGCTGAGCAAATAACCCAGGGTGAGAACCCCCTCCTCGTAGAATCAAGGAATGGCTTAGGTTGGAAGGGATCTCAAAGATCAATGGAAAGGGTCCAGCTGAGGCACCCTTGCTGTAGGAGCAATTGTACTGTGCCCAACCTTCCTGCGTGCAAAATATGGGTAATAAAAGGTGCCGAAGTGACTCTATCTGCTGGAAAGAGAGGGAGTTCATATGGAAGATTATTATGTATATGGGGAAGATAGAGGGTGATCACACTATTTACTTCACCTTCAGGAAAAAAAAATAAACTGCTATTAACTGTCCTTTCATAGAGGATGAGTTAGTAAAACGTGCTAATCAGAGTGTAGTTAAGCCACTTGCTTGTGTTTCACCACTGTGCTGAATTTGACAGTAGGCTGAGATGCAATTGGTTTGGTGGGGAGGGAGGGATGATTCTCTGCGCTTTGGGGTTTAGTGCCAGAAGATGAGACAGTGTACCCCAAACTGGCCTCAAATGGGGCACCCATTAGGCAATGCAGGGCTGGAGGGATGGAGAGCTGCCAGCTGAGCCCAACCAGGCACAGGGCCCTCCAAACCTTCTGTAGGGAACCTGCTTTATCAGGGGATTGGACTGGATGATCTCTAGAGGTCCCTTCTAACCTCTATGATTCTGTGATTCTGTGAGCACTCACTGCTGCCTCCCTGTAGAAATGCAGCTGCGAACCAGCTCCAGAAGACCCATCTCTGAGGACAGCGGGTGGGCGAGCTGTTGTCTCCACAGGTATCACTGCCTTCCTCCATAAATCTTACCAACACACAACAGTTTGGTCTAGGAGCATTACCTTCTTTCCCTCTTGCCTCAGGGCACCTCTTCTGCTCTATTTTTGGTCCCACAGTTGAGCATCAGTATGTTTACCAACACATTGGGAGCATGCTAGATCACTGATCCAATGCACTAAACCAAGGAGATACCTACACAAGCTGCTAGAGGATTTGAGTGAGATCCCAGAAGCGCAATCAAGGAGGATGAGATCATATGGGCTGCATCAAAATGGCTTCTCTCATGCTTTCCAAAAACAGGAGCTGAAAAGCACAGGGCTTGCTCCTGCTCATCACACTGATGTTTTCTGATAGTGCCTCTGCACAACCAAATCTCCATCTGAGCCGCCTCACCACTTCAACAGAAAAAGCATGTTACTTTTTTTCCAAAGCATAATGATTAATTAAACTTGTCTAAGTTGGTTTAATTCCTCTTTAAGCTTTTCCTCTATTTTTAGAGCATATAATTCTGGAACTGTGACATTTTAAAGTTCAGTGACAGTTTTGGGGTAGTATGCTCTGAAACATCAAGGTGAATTTTCAGTGAGCAATTTAATAACGTTTCAGAAAATTATAACCAAGCTATTTAAAATCCCAAACGAAAATGAATTTGAAACTACTGTCCTTGCTACAGCCATGAAGAGATCAGCCTTTTCCACTGAATGGCCCTCATGTCCACCTCTGTGTGTGGGATCAATAAATACAGAGGAAAAATCACAATGACCTGTTAATTGTTTTTTGTAGAAAAATGTTTGGAGAATAACCACGTACAATGGATATATAATTTTTTTTTTACCCATAGCTGCAGTCATTCATTTCTTTTTAATCTGAAGTGCTCATTGCATTAAACAGTAATAATTTGCTCTTAAAGAGAATTAATGATTGCTCATAAAATCCAGCATCTTGCCCTGGCCTTTAAGTCATCATACCTGCTCTCAGCAGATAGAGTGACAAGTGAGCTACCTCCTTGCCTCCACTGATCAGCAGGGGAATCCTTCCCAGAGAGAGAACAGTTTCCTTCCCTGAAGGCATCATTAGTGAAATTCTCAGACCTGTTCTTAGCTGAGTTCAGACTGGATGGATAGATTGCTCCATTTCAGCCTAAACATCTGTGCATTTTTTCAGTCACTTCCATAACATAAATCTACTTTCGGTAAAGAGGGAAAAAACGTTGTGTACTCATTTGGGTGTGCTATATCTAGTAGGAAAATGTGATAAGGTGGGAAGGAAAGAATGCAGCATGATTCTTAGAGTCAGTTGACATCACTACTAATTAAAAGAAACATCATTATTTTTTCTTCCCTGTAATGCGAAAAAAGGAAAAAGAAATGTTTTCCATGAATCACACCTTAAGGCATGACTCTTCTTTAAGGATATATTCCCACAACCATTAATGAATCAGTATAGACTTCAACAAACTTTGGCACAAACCTGAGCAGTTTCCCACCGGCTTCCAGCACCCGGTGTGAATTGTGGCAGTAGCTGGTTCAGGAAGGGGGATCCATGCAACACGCAGGTGTGTTAGTTTAGGTGTCCACCTCCAGGGTGTGATTCAGGCTTCAGCACAGGCTGATGCCATTCAAGATGCCACAGTAGATCCCACCTGGACTCCAGCTGCTGGTCCAGAAGGCAGAGCTCTGCCATATATCTGTCAGCCCCATGTGGTCACCTCACATTCAACATAGGCGAATAAAGCCTTAGATCCCCACTGGCTGTAACAGGACCTGAGGGACCCTCACGGACATGTGAATTCAGGCATCTAAGTTCATCAGTTCTAAGATGAAGCCCTCCCAAAGTTTCTAACTGGGTTCTGGAGCAACCAGCCCTGATACATTGCACAGTCCTCCCCAGCTGTAGGGACACATGAGAAATGGGAAATATTCCCATTTCCAGTTTCCACTGATGGAAGCAGGAAAGAGTGGCTGCAATAAGCAGCCCAGTACTACCTCCAGGGAGGCAGAAATGTTTCAGGGTGTGTGCTGAGCAGGATGAGAGCCTGGGTGGCATTTCCTACCCATGACATTGCTAGCTGGTTCAGTATGTCGCAAGGGAAGAGATCTACTCTCAATCCTTCTGATTACAGATTCTTCTGAAAACACTGTGATGGACAAGGCATGATGTTAGCAAGAAATAAGCTTTGCAACTTCATGCAGGGCAACAGTAATTTTCTGCACTTTCTAAGCTCCATTTCCTCCCTGACAAAGTCATTATTAAGGAAAGCTTCTTAATGATCTGTACAATACATGAATAAACAAAAATGCATGTTTTACCAAAAAGGCCCAGTAGCACTTCAGTTGAACTGCTTCTAAGGACAAAAAGAGATGCTACGCTCTTTTCTGGATCTGCACAGTCACCCTAACCAAAGCAAATGCACCCTGACAGCCAGACATCCTTAATCACCATCACAAAAAAGCTGTCACTGCCACACATTTATCCCCTGCTGACAAGATGATTCGGGTCCTCTGGTTACTGAATCCATTGCACAGTCTGCTTCAGCAAGATAACAGAATGCCACCAGGAAGTTTAAGATGCACTGCCCCTATTATCCATTCACTGTCACACACTGGATGACTGTCACTCCTCAGAGACTCAGGGCTTGCTGGGGTGGGGACACTGGACAGCCAGACAGACATCTTTTGGATCTGTGCTGAAACCCACATTTACTGCTGTGCCGAGGAAAATTATGAGGGCTGCCCCAAAAGTACTGCCTTCAGTTTTATTATGTTGGTCCACGATGTCAGAGGCAGATGTTGGTGGTATGGCAGTAGAGGTTGGACCTTCTCACCAATATTCCATTACACTTAGTTGCCATGCAACAGATGGCACCAGAGGGGCAGTCTGAGAAAACGGCGTCTGACAATGAAGTGTGGATGAAGCAAAAGTGTGGAATTGAATTCCTCCATGCTAAAAAATTGCACCCACTGACATTCATTAACACTTGCTGAACATTCCTGGAGACCAAACAGTGAATGTGAGCACAGTGAGGGCTGGATGGTGCATTTGAGCAGTGGTGACAGAAACAGGGGTCACCTCCACTGGGGCAGATTGTTACAAGCATGGCACGCAGGCTCTTGTTCATTGCTGGCAAAAATGCACAGCTAATGGGGGTGACTATGTTGAAAAATAGAGTTTTGTAGCTGAGAATTTTCTCTATCAAATAGTGTTATTGCGCTCTTTGTATCTGTTGTAGTTTCCAGTGAAATAAACAGGAGGCATTACTTTCAGAGCAACCTACATATATGCAAAGTGCCCAGTACATCTGTTTAATTGCTCATAAATATAAATCAAAGAGTTTAAGTGGTCCTTCACATAAATATTTAGGCAATTGCTACTCATCATATTAGACTACGTAACTGAATGGCAGAAAAAAAAAATGACTGTAAAAATTATTGTGAGCCTGAAAGCATTCAGCAGCACCCCCAACATTTTTTTCAATAGTGTTAAGTGCTCATCAAAGCTGCAATAGCATGAAGGGATCCCCACAGACTGATATTTTGCACCCATTAGGCAGCATATGAGGCAAAGATCCATGGCTCCTCCTCTAGCAGCAGAAGCAGCCAGAAAATTACGTCAGAAAGCTGCATTTTCTGATGGCAGCATCTTTCCTCTGGGGATTCCTGGTGATATAAATCACGGAACTGTGTTTCAATGTGGATCACATGAGTGCAACCCAGGCTATACTATTAGGTCTAAATGTATCTCACTTTGCTTTAATCTTCTACAAGTCAAGGAACCCATGTCATTTCCTCGTTTAGGCTTCCCCTAGAGATGATGGAGAGGACCCTGTGGGGATAATTCATTCTTTCTGGTTTAGGAAGGGTTATCCCATTCAATATCCATCTCAGGGCACCTTGGAGCCACAGCTGCAACTCCCTCCCACTCAAATCAGCAATTTACACTTCTTTTCATTGCAAGACATAAATAGACTTTGTCTGCCACTTTGAATATAAGTTTAGGAGACAAATGCAGATTTAGGAATGACCATGGTTGCTACATAATTTATTCAAGTGCCTACTCTGGCAGAGTTCTATGGGAACCAGGTACTTGACGATAAGGATCATGGTGAAATTTCAGAAACACTAAGATACTCCAGAGGAACTTGGGACGTATGAATATGCAACAACACAGCTATTGGCATTTTTGATGCTCAGTTATGTTTAAAAATCTGCCTCAGAGTGCAACAAGCAAAAAATAATGGCATGTCTGATTCTCTCTTTTTCGCCCAGAGCTCAACAATTGGGTACCTGTGAGTATATGGAAAAGGGTTTGACCTACATAGCTCCAGACACTGACTGAAACACAGACAAATAAAATCAAAGAGAAACAATAGCTTTTGTGAATGTTAGTAAGGTTTGTGGCTTTGTGGCATCCATGAGTTGCCATGGTGATCCTACAGGGACTGCAATAACTATAGGTGTAGTTAAGGTTACAAATTTACTTCCATACTTTCGGATTCTCAGATCTTTGCCCTACAAATACTTCCACTGAACTTAGGCATGTGCAATTCATTGTGAAGCCACTAATTTGAACCTCCCCACAGCCCTGCCACATTTGCCCTGCATGTGGAAATAAAGTCAAGCTCACCTTCAAGATGAAGGTTTTATGACTGATTACAGCCAACTGGTTATTTCATTATCTTTAATGAACAAAATTTACTCATTTCCCAGCTGGATTGGAGGAGCAGAAAAATACAGGTTTGCTTTAAAAAGAAGTCAGATGAATCTATAAACAACTCCAACAAACACCTGACTTTTATAGGTGCAATTATAGCATCGTATAAATACAGGATTACAAATTTAACTTGTGCATGTATTTGCTAAATGGGATGTCAGAGCCTGCAAATGTCACTTGCATATTCATTCATCAGCTCTGAATTACTCCCATCTCATTGAATTCACAGCTGTACACCTTTGTCCTAATGCGTATAAGAAGCCCTCTCAAAACCACAGACGCAGCAGCTACATGTACTTCTGAGCACAAAAAGTTCCCTTTGTGTACACCTATTCCATCGTTTCTATTGTCACAGTACCCGCAAGCCAAGTTACAGCTGAAGTAAAAAATGAATCCATCAAGAGCATATTGGTGCATCATCAATCATGCGAGTCAAAGAGAGCTATTTCTCTATGAGTTCCCCTGCTCATTTTTTGGCAGACTCCTTACTACATATCCCTGTGCAGCCTCCCAGGAGGTGATACCACATACCCCACCTTAACAAGCTTACAAATATCGGGATGTCTTCAAGGAAAGTGCCATCTTATTGTCCATGTGTTAGGAAACCCAGAAGCATGCTGTCACCTGGATGGGGGAGGGTAACTCTCTCACGGTCCTCAGACAATGAAGACTCATGAACTAGGTGATAGAAATAATCTCAAGGAGAGGAACTACCTGACAGTGGGCTGTTTTCTTTAGTTCTCCCAATGATATTTGAAAGAAAGTGAATGGGAAAAATATCAAAGTGATAACAGCCACAGTTAAAAGAGGGAAAAATCCAGAAGAATCTAATAAAAAATACTGCAATAACAAACAGTGAGCCCTGGAAATCGCTGTTTTGATGCCCTAATCTACTTGGAATCATTTTAAGATGGATTTCCTCAAGAAGTGTGCTGAAGTCACAACACAATATCAGTACAGGCTCTTATGAAATGCCAATTATCTATAAAACATTTCCGCAGATATCTTGTCTCCTATCCAACTTTGTACAGATCACCTACTGTTCATGAGTTTGCTTTTTTTTTCATGGGACACCACTATGCAGTCTTCAGGGTGATCAGTACAATTTATCAGAATTAAAGCAACATGCTAACAAATTTTATCGACTGAGAATTGTTTAAGGATCCCATGCTCATGACTCAGTATTTAACCACATCTGAATCTTTCTCAGACTCTGTGCTGATGTCTGCTCAACCTTCAACACCCAAATCTTTTGCCAGTTTAGAAACCAGTGAGCAAAGGAAATGCAAAGTAAAAAAGTAAGAAAGACAATTTACTACTCCAAATCTATAGCAAATGAGCTCAGCAAAATCACTATTTCCACCTCTGAATACAGGAAAAAATGTTCTGTTGGATATAAACCAGTGTGGTCCGCTATGGACAGACCCAGGGATCCTTATGCATATAGATCTGATTGCATGAACTGTGCATATAATTGATTTCTTGGAAGACCGCAATTGTCTGTATCAAAAACTATGTTGACTGCAGAGGAGTTCATCACTTCAGTGACTCCTCAAATTCCAAATAGCTGTGATTTCCTTATTACCAAACAGAAAGATCAAACGTACTCTTCGTGTAATCCTTGTAGTCAAGCACATACAATCCAGGAAGGGTCTTGGCCTTAACCATGTGTTCATAGTTTAATGCTCTACACCAAAAGACAATGATGCTGTTTGCATCTCCAGTGATCAAAGAACAGGCTTCATCATGTATGTTGATGCTCTGGCTGAAGTCTCTGGGTACTTTCTAGTTCAAACATGCACTATTTGAAGTACATAAAGTGCTTGTTCACATGGCACCTGGGTTTGGGTTAACACCAAGTATAGAAGCCAGTTCTGTAAAATGGCCAGGAGTTCTCAGAATTAATGCCTTATTTGTAATGGAGTGAATATGGCTATCTCTATCCTTTTCCCAAAGAATCATTGTAGCTTGCAATCCAATAGGTACCTAATTCAGCACAACTGAGAGCATGAAAATCTTCAGCAAAAAGGAGACTAAAAGTTCAAGAACCTACTCTGCTGCCTGCTTCTAGATCTAATGTGTTTAATATAACAGACCTAATAAAATATCTCTTATCCCATACATTTATAATAAGGAAAGCTAGGGAAACTCCTGGACAAAACATCTCAGACTGAAGGAACATTATTTGCAGGAAGTCAGGGAGAATTGGAAACCCATTCCACTTTAATGTATATAAATAATAAAACAATTTATTCATGAATATATTGCTGAGGTTGCAGTGCATTTGCTTTATGAATATCTCAAGATTTGTTGTGCCTAATCTTACCCTGGTGCTGGCTGTGTCTCTTTGAGTTTCTCTTGGAGCAGCTGTAAACATTGTCTCATTTTTAGTTTTTCTTGGTTCAGTCAAGACACCAACTGATTACAAGTTTCAGGACAGCAGTGAAAAGTGGACCTGAATGAATCATGGGGCTGAAACTCCTCCATGAATCATAGTGTTTTAACTCAGAATGAGTCATGGCAAGATGGAAACAGCTGTACTGAGTACCACCAGTGTCTTTCTCAAGAGAGCTCACAGGAAAAGCATGTCATCATGCTGGCACCCCCTGGCCCAAGGCATGGGGCTGGGAGCTGGGGGTAGCAGAGCCAAGACTGGTCCTGCCAGTGTCGCACAGCAGGGACAACACCAGGGGTATTTCTGACACCAGCAAACTTCTGGAAGATGCTCAGTGCAAAACCAAGAGGATGCAGCTCCTTGCAGCAGTGTCTAAGCAGGAGACCTGAGGCCTGCAATTTTCTGAACCCTGTATCAGCTCAGTTTCTTGTAGCAGCCTCAAGAACTATTAACACTGCTGGAGTGCTGGACATCACCACCTGATCTAGGCAACAAATGCCCTGTATGCTAGATTCTTCCCTCTGGCAACTTTGGATGGTTCAAACAATAAAAAGTAGCTTGGAAGCTTTCCGATAAAGCCAGCTGGCGGTGAAATATTCCTCCATTCCTCTTCCACACCACAAGCAAGGCAGTATGGAAGCACTCTGGGTAAGATGGATCCCATCTACCTACACAGGCTTTTCATCTCATTTGTGCCTTTGTTTCCAACTTGAAAAGGCCCCAGCATGGATCACAGAGCCCAGCAAGTCCTAAGGGCTTTTCCATAATGTGGCAACAGGCCCCATCAAACTCCTGGGAGTCAAGCTGTGGTCTCAAAGCACATCTGCCCTGACCCCTACTCTAAGATTTGTTAAATGGTTTTATAAGTTAGTCATACAACTCTCATTAGAAATACTCTTCTATTCAGATAATGATTTTCAGACATTATTTCAAATTCTTTGTTGCTATAGAATTAGACTAGAATAGCCTGGGTGATCTGACTGACGAACATTCAATGTTCAGCCTGGGTGGCCTAGGGATCACCTATGTTCAGAGCTACTTCTATGGACATATCACTTTTTGTCAAGAAAGAATCTGCCCTACCTTCCCAGAGATTGTGGGAGATTCACAGCCTTGTGGCAATGGATCAGTTGGAAGTTGATCTATTCTCTGTTTGCAAGCTTGGTAACAATTCATTTTTTTTTTTAATTACAGTTCTGTTAATGTTGTTATATCAATGCCATTTGTTCTGTTATGGGATTTGATTTCATTCTTAAATATGACATTGTCAAACTGCTGTGAGTTGTCTTTGTTTTTGACTGAAGATGCCCATTGCCTACATAACTGTGCCAATCAAAAGAACCAGGCCTTTGACAAGGATTACTTAACATTTCATACCTCTTCAAAGGCATGTCAAGGAGAAACATCCAGAGAGCGCCATATAACGTACCGATCATTCTCATTTTCTCCAATACTCCTGTGTGCAGAACCACTAAAATTTCAGGACTAGGCCATCCTGCAAAGCATTTCTAAAGAATGTGTTTCTCTCAGCTTTTCTGGGCCTTTACCTCTTGCATGGTAAAAGACAGAATTCTTCAGTAAGATCTACTTCCTGAGTCTGCTTGAGATGGATCCACAATTAATTCCTTCCTTTTTCACCACTGCAGACCACCTTTACATCTCACTAGCTTAAGATAAGTATCTCTGTCATTTTCCGCTGATCTCAATCCAGAATGAGATGCTACTGAAGAGCCATTGTGTTAAGAGGCTTCTGAGACTTTTAAGAGCAACATCTCTAAGCCACTTTTGCAGCTAATACATATTTTACTTGTTGGCCTTGAGCAGCTTGATCCAAAGCTTGCTTTAATCACATTACCAGCTGCTCTCTGACTCCCTGTTATTGATTCATATGTCAGTGGCAATCATGTTCTTTCGATTTTGGTAAGCAGTAAGCCTTAAAACAAATGAGTAAAGGAAGCCAATGTTGTATTTTAGTTTTAGGGATGGTGAAAAATAGAAGTTTAAGAAGTTTTGCCTTTAGTTTCTTCCACCATTCCATTTCATTTTGTTTTCCACACAGGTACACTTGCTTGAATTCCTGTTTTGACCTCAAAATTATGGCTCTCTATTTTGTATAGGCATGATTGCCCTTGATTCTAGTTTTGTTAAGCACCAAGGCCATCACCAGTGCCCTAACTCCAGGATGAGGGCTTAATCAAGTTTACCACCTCCAGCTGCACCCATAGAAAAATCACAGAATAAATAGAAGCAACTCAAAGAATTCATCTAATCTCCTGCCATGTACCTGGCAGTATCATAATGCTGACATCATTTGTGACAGATGGAAGAGTACGTTCTCTCTTCCTAAAATCCTTTGGTGAGTTTAACTATCCTACTATTTACATTCCTCCTAAAGGTGAACCCAAACCTCCCTTACTATACTTTAATAAAATATTTCTTGTTCATTCCTAGCCAATACATTCAATTTTTTACTGAAGCTGGAATACCTATATGATTTCATGTGTTTCACCAACACTTCTGTAAAATCCTTCTCTGTAATATTAGTACTCTTTGTGTTCACAGTGTATCTATTCATCCCCACAGCACCTTTTGAAATCTTATCAGGGTGATTATTCCTTATCATTCATCTGAACAGTTAATTTGTGTAGTTGACTGTGCATCATCTTGCTCTTGGCAGATTCTCTCTAATCATTGTTAGACCATTGCTCAGTTGGATAAAACATAAGCACAGATCTACACAAGGTGTGGAAATTGTGCAGCTGATTTTTGGAAGACTTGTGTTTCTCTTTCCCAGATTGGAGCAATGAACCAAGAGTGCGGTACTGCTATTAGACAATTTCTGTGCTATGTCAGCGCAGGTGATAGTGTAGGTATCTTTAATTCAGAATTGGCAGAAAATTTAAATAAAATTCAAGAAATTCTAAGTATTTTGTTGAGGTTTCTTATAGAGTTCTGTGATCATCTACAAGGGACATCTTTAAAGTTTCTGAGTAACCTCAGAGCTGATTTCACTGGTCCTCATGGATTCATCCAGTAGAATGAAGTGGTCAGTAAAATGCTGCTCTTAAGGTACCATCATTCGGAAGAAGAGGTCTAATCTGCTCGTGGAGTTTCTCTCCCTTTAATCTAACCATGCACAAAGTACACCTCCATTTCTACATACACGGTAGTAAATAAAACAGGCTGGAGCTCATTCTTTGACTCTAAGGCCAAGCAGCATGGAACTGTTTCCACCCATATGGATAAACTCCCTATCACATTTGAAGAAAAAGGTGGTGGCTTCATTGAAACTGCCAAATGATACAGTCCCTAGTGGGTGCATGACTGAACCATGCCCACAAGAGAGCCATCTTGTACAGACCAGTCTGTGTCATGGTCCACAGCAATGACTGAACACTATGACATCACTTCAGCTAATCCCAGTCATTGACTAATGTGTTTGCACAGATGTAGACTGTAAGACCACAGATTTAGCCCAGGCTAATAAGGAATGTCACATCATGTTTTATTGATGTGCAATATTTTTAGGTCAGTGAAATGTTTTACAGCACTTGCTTAAAGATCTCCTTCTATTATCTGAAGGAGGGAAAGAAGATAAAAGGTAAAACATCTTCCAAAGCACGGCTGAACTAGAAGGTCAAAATTGCTTGCTATGTGACTTAAAAGATGAGCAACATACTCCAACAAAATCAATTTTCCAAGCCCACTCCCTCTCCTCATCCCCTGCAGAACTTTGCAGCTTAGTCAAATTTAGCTGCAAGAAATTCTCTTGCAGGCTAGTCTTCATGATCCTGTGGAGTCATTCTTTGATTAGGAGCACAGAAGAAAATTAGGATGAGTATCACCAGAGTAAAAATGGAAATACAAGTCAGATTGCAAAGTGAATCATGCCAGAAGTAGTATGCAAACTAAAAGCAACAAGAAACCCAGAACAGCTCTTTGTGAGAGGGAACATTGTAGTGGCTGAAATCAAACCATGAAACCATCAGAGTAAACTGCAAGAGATTTGACACACTTTGGATCATATTTATAACAGTTTTAGTAAGCTTTAGAAACATTTTAGAAACATTGAAGAAAATTTCCGTTTTTGATATACAATTATAACACTATCCAAAGAATAGAAAGCAACCAAACGAAGCTTTCGTTATTTACTTGTAGCAAAGATGTAACAGATCAGACTAAAGCCAATATTTTGTTATGATTTAGCATGATGTTTCCTGTTCAGATAAAAACTAGAATGTGAAATAATAACAGATGTGATTTTACAGTAGTTAAAAACCCTTTAGCTATTCACCTTCATGGAATGAGCTTCTTCACCAACTGCTTGACAGGTACAGGTAATTGATGAATCATTCAGGAAATTCCATATGGGCAGACACCATATGCCATGAGACACACAAATTCCTATCTTTGCTGCTTGGCTTCTCTCTCCTGTCACGTTCAAAATTTTGGCAATCCTCAGTGGAAACTGTTGATCTTCAGAAAATTATATAACTTTCTATAAATCCAGCATTTGCAACACATAAACAAGAAGCGTCCTAGCTAATGCATTGCTAATGTAATCCTACCATATGTTTGCTTTTAAAGTCAAGCTGTATAACCATAGATGCCCGTGTAACACCAAGCACATTATTCATGCTGCTTTGTCAAGAAGTCTTTATTTCACATTTTCAGAAGGGCTCAGCTTCCAGGTTACTGAAGAGTGGATTATTTGCCATTGCTTTGGATCATTCCTGACCCATTAAATCACTTAACAAATGCAAAAAGATGGTATCACTATTAGGTGTCTTTGTTTCTAAGAAAAAAAATTAAAAATGAAACTCCCAATGCTGTCCCATGGTCCCATGCAATCGTTTCCCACCATTTAAGGCAAGTCATTTCCTTTTTAAACAGGAGAATCTTAGCTCAGATCTGTGAAGAAGAGTGATTTTATGTCAAACCATTTCCAAGTACCCATTTTCCACAGTATGGGACTTTGTTTTGCGTTTTGCTTTTCATTCCAGAGTGTTAAATTCTCCATAGGAAAGAAGAACTTTGTTCTAACTGGTATTTATCAGATCTTAAAAAAAAAAAAAAAAGCCAACAATCTAGCAGTGCAGGGAATCATGATCAAAATCAGTTCCAAGCTTTGTCATTCTTATCAGACCTGGTTTTGTTTTGCTTTTTAACTTATTTTTATTTCCCCTCTGCAAGCTGGTACACGTGAAAGATGAGTTAGTTCAATAGAAACTCCACAAACAGTGAAGAAATTTTGGGTTTAGCTCCAATGCAGGATCTTGTAATCTTAAATACACAAAGCAAAATTATGCTGGTAGCCTGAGTGAGAAAAGTTACCAAAGCATAATCCCAATTCAAAACAACTCCCATGTACCTTGAAATAACTCCAATGTTTTTCCTCAGAGTGAAGTTTACCAACTTTACTTTTTTCATATGAATGAAGCAGGAGCATAACAGCAAGTGCCCATCCCCTAGCTGGCAGGAGTGCTCATCCAAGCCTGTCTCACTGTCATCTGTGTTTTGCAGCATGTCTTTATGAATTAACTTGTAGAAATAAAATCAAAACCTTCAGAGCATCTGCAGCTGAGTGCCTTAATGGGTCTAAAATGCTTCCAGTAATGGAGATTCATCTCTGAGCTGCAGTTCATAACAGCAGATCTAGTTCAGATCCCTGTGCCGACAGGTTAGTTTACCAGACTAAGGTATTTTATTTTGGGAATGGAGGTTTTTGATTGAGGTTTTCAAACTCTGTGTATGCATTTGTGTGTGGGTGTGCACACGCAAGATTCTGGACTGCTTTGGTAAATCTGGCCCTCTGTACCTTTACTTAAGTCTGCAAGCTGTGCTGTGGCACCGTGATTAATCTTCAGCAATGAGAAAAGTTTGTCTTTTGTAAGTTTTATGATTTTTAAAATTTGGCTTCTCTCCTCATGAAATTCTCTGTGATTGAAATCTGCGGGGAGAGAAACGGTAGTGAAAAGATGTTAGCATTCTAAATGCTGCTTTCAGAATGGATTTCATGGTTGTTGCCCTCTTCAAAAGTGGTATCACTGAGAGTACATTTTAACACTTGCATGGGTTAAAGTTTCTGAGGATAACATTGAATAATCTCAAATAATTGACAAATAGAAAAATGTAGAGGTCTTATTCATTTCATAGCAAAGATTGCAGAAAAAGCTGCTGGTGTTCATATAAAGTGACAAGACTAGATTAAAGCCTGCATGTAAAACAACCCTAGGATTTTGTCCTTCCTTGTTGAAACCATGCTGAATAAATGGATTCTGCAGCTAGTTCTCTTCTTTGTACATCTCAACAGGCTCAGTGAGGAGAGACACATGTCCAGGGAGAAGGCATATAGGATGCATCCACCTTTTGGGTTCAAAACATTACTTAGTATTAAATACCGTATTGCTGTTGCGATACATGAGGCACAGGGCAAGTCAGGAGTTTACACCGGATTGCTTCGCCTTTCCTTCTTAAAATAATTTCTCATGCATTCTTCAATGCACACACTCAGAGCGTGGTACAAGGCACCTAGTGAATAACATGTCTTTCAAGATCTAAAACTTTCTGTCAAACATTTACTTTAACCCCTCCTGAGTACCTACAGTTAATATCTCTTGATATTAACTTCAGTGACAAGTTGCTTTAAGTGCTGCAATGCCACAGTATCCTTTAGAAAGTGCTTTCTTCCACCCTTATGCCAATCACTGTCATCATCTGTGGTGAGGCCACACCTTGAGCACTGTGTTCAGTTTTGGCCCCTTTGCTACAAGAAACACATCAAAGCCCTGGAGTGTGTCCAGAGGAGGGCAGGGGTCTGGAGCACAAGTCTTACGAGGAGTGGCTGAGGGAACTGAGATTGTTCAGTCTGGAGAAGAGGAAGTTCAAGGCACACCTTATTGCACTCTACAGCTCCCTGAAAGGAGGTTGTGGGGAGGTGGGGGTCAGTCTCTTCTCCCAGGTAACAGTGATAGGACGAGAGGGAATGGCCTCAAGTAGCACCAGAGGTTGGATATTAGGAAAAACTTCTTGCCCAAAAGAGTGGTCAGGCACTGGAACAGGCTGCCCAGGGAGGTGGTGGAGTCACTGTCCAGGTATTCAAGATGCATCTTGATGTGGCACTAAGGGACATGGTTTAGTGATTTAATGGGCAATCTTGGTGGTAGGTGGACAGTTGGACTAGATGATCTTGGAGGTCTTTTCCAAACTTGATCATTCTATGATCTCAGCATCTTTGCTTCTTCACCCTTCTGATTCAGGTATTTTTGTATGGTGTTCTGGTAGCAATCACAAGATGATTCCTCATATTTGTTTTCTTAGTGCAGGATTAATCCTTTGAAGAAACAATGCATTGTGTGGTGTGAATTATTTTCATGGAGCTTTGACACACAGGGAATTGGTTCAACTACTCTCATGTGCTTTATGATAGTCCCTCAGACACTAACATTTCCTGGCAGGTGAGGACTGTCATACTGACCATGAATCTTGAAAGAAGACCCATTTGGTAGTGCAAATAATTAAAAATAATACATGACCTGTTTGATGAATTTCCCTGCATCAGGAAGCTTGTCTACAACATTTAGATATTTGTTACTTATTGGAAAATCAAGGAAGTTATAATAAGCGTCAGTGACCTGAGAACCTTCCTAGAAATGAAGATATTCATTGCTGTAGAAATTCTGGACTCTTGAAATCAATTCATATTGACTGATGAATTATCACTTTGGTATTTCGTATCTATGAGGAGATATTCAAGGACAAGATTGTACCTTTCCCAGTCCTGATTTGATGGAAGGATGTTGTTTCAGCCACTTCCCTTAATTATACTTCTCATTTTAGAACATCTCTTAACATCTATGCTAAGGTTTTTTGTAACTAGTTTCAGGCTATCGCTTCTTGTCACAGCATCCTCTGAGGATTATCTTCTTTATATTTATTGTTACTCTGAAGTTATATATAAACCATGATCACATCCATTCTGAATCTTCTCTCTAATAGACTACATAAATTCACGTCTCCACATATACTTTTTTTCTCTAATACTTTTATCTTTCTTGTCAGCCTTTGTACTTCTTTATGTTCTCTGCTGCCTTCCTAAATGGTGCCATTCTTCTGCTGACAAAACGTGTGCTTTTACCAATGACAGAAGAAAATGAGCAAAGAAAAGGCATTTTTTAAAATTTCCACTTTTTCTTTTACAAAGTCAGAAAGATTAAAGGTAAAATTCTGTAGCTTCATTTTCCACCTGTGCCTTTTCCTATCATTTGATCACCAGGAAAGATCATAAATTGCCCAAGAGTTACAGAGCTTATAGCAGTAGTCACTGTCAATAGCAGCTGTTTCATAGTCATTAAGTCTTCCTTTCCAGAACATTTCTCCATGGACTATGGTGCAAAATCTAACAAGAATAAAATCCAGACTGGAAAAAATTGAAAAGCACCAGGACACACTTTCCACAGACTGAAGATACGTCCAGCAAAGGTCTGTAGTAACCCAAAGTTACTGTCATTAAAAATGAAAGTGTTTCTATATATAAGAAATGAAGTGTTCTCAGCAAACCTGCTCTTTCACATGTGCAAATGTGTAAATTTGTAGAATAAACTGCAGATAGAACAATGTTTTCTAGCACTGCCCACAGAAACTAGTTTAGTTCCTAATGACCAAGCTCTAAATTCACAAGTATTGTATTTTTCTCCATATTTTCATTGTTCTGCTCAGAATGAGTATTTTGGGTCCTTTCCACTTATGCTTTGAATTTTAATGTGAACTTGTGATGTGGTTTAACCCTGGCAGGCAGCTAATAGCCACACAGCTCACTGCTCTTGCTCCTTGCCCAGTGGGATGGGGAAGACAATTGGAAAAGCAAAAGTAAGAACACTCATGGGTCAAATTAAAGACAATTTAACAGGTAAAGCAAAAGCTGCCCATGCAAGCAAGGCAAAACAAGGAATTCACTCACTGCTTCTCATGAGCAGGCAAGTGTTCAGACATTTCCAGGAAAGCTGAGCTCCATCATACATAATGGCTACTTAGAAATACAAATGCCTTAACGCTGATGTCCCCCTTTCCTCCTTCTTTCTCTCAGTTTTTATTGCTGATCATATCATATTGTATGGAATATCCCTTGGGGTCAGCCATCCTCGCAGTGTTCCCTCCCAACTTCTTATCATAGAATCATAGAATTTGTGGATTTAATCTACTTAGACTTTAGCAAAGCCTTTGGCTCTGTCTCCCACAGTATTCTCCTGGAGAAGCTGGCAGCCCATGGCTTGGGCAGGTATACTCTTCACTGGGTAAAAGACTGGCTGGAGGGCCAGGCCCAAAGAGTGGTGGTGAATGGAGTTAAATCCACCTGGTGACCGGTCATAAGTGGTGTTCCCCAGGGGTCAGTACCGGGGCCCATCCTGTTTAATATCTTTATTGATGATCTGGATGAGGGGATTGAGTGCACCCTCAAAAAGTTTGCAGATGACACCAAGTTGGGAGGAAGTGTCAATCTGCCTGAGGCCCTACAGAGGTCTCTGGTCAGGCTGGATTGATACACTGAGTCCAACTGTACAAGCTTTAACAAGACCAGTTCCTGCATTTCAGTCACAACAACCCCATGCATCACTTCAGGCTTGAGGCAGAGTGGCTGGAAAGCTACATGAAGGAAAAGGATCTGTGGTTAGCCGACAGGCTGAACACGAGCCAGCAGTGTGCCAGGTGGTTGATGGTTGGACTAGATGATCTTAGCGGTCTTTCCAACCTCAGTGATTCTTTGATTCTGTGAATCATTAAGGCTGGAAAAGACTTCTAAGGTCATTAAGTCCAATCCTCAACTCATCACCACCATGACCACTAAACCATATCCCTAAGTGACACATCTACATATGTCTAAAACCTCCATGGACGGTGACTCCACCACATCACTGGACAGCCTGTTTCAATGTTTGACCACTCTTATGTATTTCCTTCCTACCCACTGGCAGGGAAATATGAGAAACAGAAAAAAACCTTGAGTCTCTGTAAGTTCTGCTCAGTAATAGCTAAAGAATTAGTGTATCAACTCTGCTCACATCACATATCCAAAACGCAGCACCATACAAAATGCTATGAAGAAAATGTACTCTGTCCCAGCTAAATCCAGTACAACTTGATCACCAACTCTGTCAACCTCTGTATGTTCTGGTAATACTCCACCTCCTCATGAAAACGCCTGTATTTGTCGTCTCTGTTCTTACCAAACAGTATTTACTCCTTGCCTATATGACAAATAGAGGCATCTGATTTCCATTGGCTTTTCCTTTGCAGTTCAGATTACTACAGTGAGATACATTCATATTTTTATATGTTCTTCATACATTGGAAATTCTTCTGGAGATCCTGTGGAATTTTCTTGGTCCTGCCAAACAGTTGCTGATACCCCTCTGTCTACTTGGGATGGGAATGTGCAATATGGCACAGATGTGTGTTTTTTTTTTTTTTCCTTTTCTTTTGTCTTGGGGGAACATGTGCATAGGGAGCACGAAGAAAACAAAGAAGGACAAAACCATTTTTCTGTAATTCCTGTGCTGTTCTTATCTTTTGACTTCTCAAATCCCTAAGATTAAATCAATCTCATGTCCATGCTAAGTTCAAAGAGAATGCCAGAACTTCAAAAAATAACTTCTTTTTTCTCCACATCCATAATAACCTCTCCCACCAAGCATTAACTTGGCTTCACAGTGTATAGCATTTGACACTGCGTATTTTATCTACTGTATTCTGCAGCAACTATCAATTCATTACAGAATTCACAAATGGGAGATACATAATACTTGTCGCTTTGATATATAAACACTAACTAATCATGAGATGGGTTGGAAATATATATTTCCTGACTAGGAAGCCTCCATAAAATACTGAAGTTGAGGAAGGGTTTTAGGCTTTGGGAAAACTGACTTTGGTTTTGCTGTATTATGGAATTATTTACCCCCTTTTCACAAGTATAAACCTCACACCATCGAATCCACACAATGCCTGTGTGATGTAGCAAAATATTATGGAACTGTGTAGCAGTGGGGAGAGAAACGAGCTTAACACATCTGCAGGCAAACCCTGGTTCTGCACTGTCAAAAGTGGTCCTGGGGGCATCAAGAGCTCTGCCTTGGCCAGATAATGCATTGCCCATGGGTGCCACAGGCAGCCTGAACCCACTCATGGGCAGGCTGACAATATGATGGAGTGCACCATGGAGCAAGCCCACCTTGAGGCTGTGCACCTGCCCTAGCACGGGGCTGGTTTGGCAGGATGCAGGGAGCAGCAGCATGCACACAGCTGGAGCACCTACATCTGGAGATGCAGGGGTGCACAGGAACCAGCACCTCTAGGACAGGGAGTGTTTGCAAGCCACACCTGTGTTGGCATGGGGATGCGTGAGATTGAACGTTTTTGGATTACTTGTACTAAGGGGTTTAAAATTTTTTGTCTCTAAATATTTTGCAGGTGTCTAGTACTCTGTTTTAACTGTTATATTGTTGATATTGATCCTGTATATATAGTTGCCTGATTGCATATTAACTATGTCATTAATGTATCTACAAACAACCTTGATTCTGATTTGAAAATAACCACGATTTGAGCAGTTTTGCTTTGCAGCAGTCACTGTCATTCATTTCGCCTTTCCAGGAACATATACTTGTTTTAAAGAAAGCTAATAAAATAGGTTGCTCTTTAGTTTGATGTGGCCTGTTGTGGTTTACTCCAGCAGAAGGTAGAGGCAGTTTTGTGTAACAAGAATGGCATTGAAGATTACAGCTACTGTAATTGAGGGACCAGAAATATGCCAGACACCTGTGAGACCTGCACTCTTCTCATTTTTCTTACTCACTTGCTCCAGCATCAAAAGCAGGAAAAATTTGTTTCTCCAGACCTTTCTTCTACCCCTGAACTCCTGAGCGTTTGTATTTAAATACAAAAAAGATGAGGCAAGGTACTCTGCTATGTCTTGAACAGAACTCAACTCTGAGGTCCCTGGTGTTTCTTGATACTGTACAAAAGAACTGAAACAAAAACATTAAAATTGTACCTTTTACAGACTACAATATGTCTGCCTGAAATCCAGCAGTAAGTATAGCAGTATTACAGACAGCACAGAGCAGTTAACTACATCTTTTCTCTTGGTGACTTTCTCTGATGCTTCCTAGCTGAGAATATGCTTGTTTATACGTATATATCTTCTTAAAGAGAATATAAATATTCTCTTTAATCTTGGCACTACTGTTTTCCTGGGGCTCTTGGTTGACAGGAAATGTTTCACTGAGTAACTCTTCCCAAATGTACAGAGATTCCAGACTTCCCAGAAGCATTTTCGTAGTTTTGAAGGGGTTTTTTAGGCATTTCAAGGCAGATGAGAATAAAACAAAATAACCAGGAATTGTGTTTGGTTTCAAGCTATGGCTGTGGGAAAGTAACAAGTTCACTTGTTTTAATTTTGTTCACAGTCTGTTCACAGTTTGTTCACAGTCCACAGAAGGGATTTTTTTCAGATATCACTGTTGATTGTCAAGAAGATACCATAGAAATGAGAATGGTCTTTGTGGCCTCCAGAAAGTAAATGGCTTCATGCTTTCTTCTGAGAAATGCTTTGGGTTGCATTTGGATTTGGACCAAATATCTCCACAGAGAAAGAACTGCCTTCTGCCAGAGATGGCTGCAAATATACACCATGGTTGAAATTCATCTGAAAATGGAAAAAGCTAATTACTGTGACTGTGCTCCCCTGAAGAATCACAGACAATACAATATAAAAACTGCACTCTTCTTTCCTTGTTTTGAATGATTTTCTCAGTTCTTGGAAATATTAATTACAAGGATAGAATTAATTGTGCCTCTAAGTGCATTTCAGATCCTTACTGTTGACGTTTGACTTTTAAGATGAAAAGCATAAAGGCTGGAAGTCTTGGCACCACTGGTTAGAGACAAAGCTATTCAGTTTTGTATCACTACCGAATCCTAGCTCAGAGCTAAAATTTCTAAGTCTGGGAAGGCACTTTTTGCTATTCAGGTGCACAAAAGACAAACTTCCTTACGTGCAAACACAATGTAGAGTTCAGTCTCTGCACATGTAGCATTCTATATGGATCTGTAGCAACTCTGGCATCAGATCTCATTGAAAAGAAACTACTGGAGTAACAAATAACCTAGGTGTCATAAGCTGTCTTGGTGAGGACTGATGAGGTGTCCATAAGTATACCTCAGTAGTCCAGCAAAGCATCACTCCGCAATGGTGTGCAACCCTTGCTGCTTGTATAGCTATAGCCACTGTAGGCAAGACATCAGATGGGAGTATGAACCTTGCCTTCAGTCTTCTCACAGCTCAGGAACCCAGAGGTACTCAAATGCTGGATGATTCATCAGTGCTATGCATTGCACGTGACCACTTGTCCTGGAGTGGATGTGACAGTGTGACTATTCCACCAGTTAGTTAGGAGTCAGCAGCTGTGAGGTACCCCAAGGTGATAGAGCCAATCTTTAAAGCATGGCAGTAGGCTCACAACAGTTGTTCTGAGGATAAGAAGTTTGACAACAGTTTACAGCAGCAAGCCTCAGCTACTGTCCCTCCTCTGTCAAAAATTTTGTATCCGCTTTTCGTCACTCAGCATACTGAGGATGGTACAGTCCCCCCATGCTCAGCTCCCAGGCCCAGAGGCTGACCAGAGCTAGAGCAGTCACAATGGAATGGACTCCAGGGATCCATTCTGTCCATCCTCTTCCTCCTCCTCAGAAATCAGGAGGCCTGGGAAGAGAGTGGTTTTTTTTCACTGATCATCCATTACGGATTGTGTCCTGTTGCTGCAGATACAGGGTTCAATTTCCATTGCTCTGATACAGCATCTTGTAGAGTACAGGATCTGAATTTCAGCTAGGGAGATGGAGAGGGCAATTGGGTCCTGGCATATCACTTGGAAAATACTGAAGGAACTGCAACATAGCTTTTCTGTGTGAGGGATGGTGACAGGGGTGCTGTCCTGCGCAAACACAAGGCAGCGGGGCAGCTTGTAGAGGAGTCTACAGACATGCCTACTGCCATGCAAACGTTTGCAGGCTGGCTTCCTTTCAGAAAGCTTCAAACCACATGTGCAATTATGAAGTTGAGCCCAAGCAACCAGCCTAAAATTAACTCCGCTTATAGCAAAGACAATAGATTGAACACAAATCGTTTCAACTATGCGATCCGCATCTATTGTGCCAAATGATGTGTAAAGACAACTGTAACTACTGATGCCTCTGAACTGAGGACTTTTCAAGAAAAGAGAACAGAACCTTCAGGGAGTACAGTGACCTATCAACTTTGGGAGCAAAAGGTGACTTCACTCATTGCCCAGGTCTGAATGATCACGTGAAGCAAGAGCTTCCAGATGTTAGTGAACTGTCACAACATTCACCTTTGTGAGTGCTATTCCCCCTCTTCCAAAGGTCTAATTCAGACTCGAGTTTCACCAGTTCCATATCAATAGATGTTGTAATTTACATCAACGTTCAAGACCTAAAAATCCGCATTTTACCATATGTTCTATTGACTGAGAAAACAAGCAGGCTGGCACTTTTATTATTACATCCTCCGTGACTTGATGAATAAATTCAACATAGTTGTCATTTGTGAGATAGCATGATACCAAAACACAGTGGAGTTTCTCCATGATGATTCTTATTGAAAGAGAAAACAGGGATGGAAAGCAAAAAACTTCAATTTTGCAGAATGCCGTTTTCAGCTCACTCCAGAATGTCATTACTACATAACAAATGTGAGATGGCAAGCATCTGATTCTTAACAGAAAGTGAAGTATTTTGTTGGTGCTTGGGATAGTTTAATATCTATGATAAATCATCTGTAGGAGGTAGGGAAGAAGGAAAAAATTGCCATAGAGCTTGTGCTGAGAAGCACAATTGTTTGAGCCTGCTCTGAATTCAAAACAGAATTTCTGCATTCATATCAATGCCAGCAGCTTTGAGACATCACACCTCAGTAGCCAAATTTTGTTGCACACAGAGATTTCGCCATACAAAAATTAAGATAAATTTGGTCACCATTGTGAAACTTCAACCCTTATTTCCCCCTCCTCTCCTTCCTTCCTTCCCCTCCCCTCTGCTCTTCTCCCCTTTCCTACAAAATAAAAAATCCCACTAGAGGGATCACATAAACATCTATGGAAAGAAGAACATGGATCAACAAGACAAAAAGACCAGAAGCTACAACAAAGCAAATACAGCAACAAGTCCAGTGAATAGATTCGATTTCGACAGCCTGATTTGGAAAAAGGCAGCATGTGCCAGCACAAGAGAGCTCATCTGCTTTGTCATATTCTTAGATTACATAATAAGAGAGCATAAATAGAAAAACAGGCAGAAGCAACCACAAACACAGAATAAATATGAGATAGATTCCACACTTGAAAGATGCCACCCAAATGACCTTCACATATTAAAAGCTAGCAAGGTCTGTGCGTTGTGCTAACCTGTATCAAAAATAACCACAAGAAGCTGAATCTGATCTGGGAACAATGTGGCCCCCTTTTATACCTGAAAATGAAGCAAATTGATTGGGGATCTTTCTCAGGGGATTCAAATCTACATTCCCTGGAGAAAACATGAGTAAATTATCACGTGAATAGATTGCTGCTTGGACTTAGCTTACCATCCTGGCTAAACTCCTCAGCCTGCAATGCCTGCAGGATTCATGGAGGGAGAAAGCCCAAACAGAAGCTTTAGTCAATAGGATAATGTCTAGACAATTTTGCTACAACAAAGGAAATTCTGGGGCCCTGCTATGTGTGTGCGGAGGGGTGAGGGGGTACTGTTTCTTTTTCCATCTTTTGTTTTTTTAATCCTGTTACAATTAAATGTAAAATGGACATGCAGTTCCTAGAAGCTAGGACTTAGTTCTAGCCTGCCTTTCACTGCAGTTTTTAAAATTTTATTTTTTGTATACACAAGCTTAAAATACTCAACACATTTTTATTCCCATGTCAAAGTGACATGGGAACAAAAATTTAGATGCGCACAGTCCTGCTGAATTGCTAAAGTCAGATTCTAAATAAGAGACTGGTACCTAGGGGAGCATTTGAGACTGGGATTTGCTGTTTTTATCTAGTACCCAGACACCTGTCTTTCTGCAGACTCTTGAACATTTCCTTTCGTTGTGGAAGAGAAATTATTTCTTTCAATAAAGGAAGCATGCTAACAAATCAGGCTGGGAAAGCCACTATTGTTAAGCTGTTCCTGTATGGTTACTTTGCCGTAAAAGCTAATGGAAGTGATCTGTTCACACAAAATTTTGCTGCTGATCAGAAGTCAGTCCAACCCTTTTCTCACAGTTTAACCTCTTGGGCATCAGATTCTTCCACAGGTTCTTCCTTTCTGACAAAACAGATTATCATTAAAGAAGAAAGAAAGCAAATGTGAATTTCCTGATCACACAGAAAAGCAGGTATGTAACAATTCGTTTGGCTGTGAGCTGTTTCGGAGAAAATAAGAGCTGGCTGCTTTTCTTCCTCAGCAAGAATTAAAGGCTCACGTGGGCCCCCAGGCACCTGATCTCCAGTGCACTTTCCAAGGGACCAAGAATGAAGTGAGAGTGAGCCTGTAAGAACATGTATAAATGTTCCATGTTTTAAGGTGCCAAGCACTGGTGCAGATTAATGCAGGCATGGCTCTAAGCTGGATTGGCCTCCTGACGGTCCAAGGCCTTAAGTGCACGAGTTCTTTAACCGCTCATTAGCAGTGGGCATCCAGAATGTCTGTCTTCTGAATGCCTGATAGAGCTGCGGGAAGGCCCCTGACACACTAGAAGTGGGATCCACACAGCATTTTGGATCCTGACTCCAACTGTGCCACATCCAAACTTTCCTCTGGATTCCTGTCAGCCTTGGTTTCCAGATTCTCTTTCGACACAATTGGGGAATGGGGAAGAGGCTGAGGGCCCAGGTGGGAGGGGGAGGCTCTGAGCCAGGGAGAAGCAGCAGAGAGGCTCCAGGACTGAGGAGGAGGAGGAGGAGGGCTGGAGGGGCTCCAGGCCCAAAGCAGGGATTCCCCTGCAGCCCTGCAGAGCCCACCTGGAGCAGATCTCCACCCCGCAGCCCAGGGAGGGCCCATGCCACAGCAGAGGGACATTTCCTGAAGGAGCTGCGGCTGTGGGGAGCCCTGTGGGAGCAGGGTGTTCCTGAAGGGCTGCTTATTATGCTCCACTGGAGCAGGGCAGCGTGTGAGGAGGAAGGAGCGGCTGAGATGGGCTGGGGTGGGCTGAGCACAACCCCATCCCATCCCCTGCATTGTGTGGGGAGAGGGGTCGGGAGTGAAGGGGGATGTTGGGCATGGGAAAGGGTGAAAGGAGAGGTGTTTCGATGTTTGTCTTTCCAGTTCCCACTATCCAAACCAATAATTTTTTTACCTTAATTAGCAAGAAATTAGTTTTCCTCAGATCAAGTCTGTTTTGCCCACAAGGGTAATCAGCAAGTGATCTCTCCATCTTCATCTTGACCCACAAGCTTTCTCATTCCAGTTTATTTCTCCATCCAGGTGAGTGGGGGAGCAAGCAAGCAGCTGGGTAGGTGCTTGGCCATTGGACAAAAGTAACGTACCACAGCACTGTGGGAAGCAAGGGAAGGGGCAGACCTGCCTTGCCCTTACATGCAGATAGGATGTGGACAGGACATTAATGTGGGCTGAAGAGACCAGAAACATGGGCTGGCTCCATGCATTTAAAAGCTATTAGCAGGAGTCAGACATCTCAAACTGGTTGTGGAAAATATAGAAAAGCCTTTAACTTGTGGAATTTTTCTGATGGAAGCCCTTAATGCTCTTTCATCAGAGCAGATTCCTGCAAATTCTTTCTATTCTCAAGGCTAGCAGCGTTTTTCATTTTTTATACCAGACCTTCATCCAGAAGATATCAGATAAATTCTGGAAAAGCTGTGACAGGAATCCCACTGAGTTCTTCCTGTAGTCTCCTGTGGCATTTCAGGACTTCTGGGTACCCTGCTTCACATTTTCCAGGCCCAAGCCATCAAATGCAGTGGTTGCCATGCCTTCTTTCGGCAGTAGTCTGGAAATTCTGTGAAGTACAGTGTGCAGGGAGACGTTGCCCAATTAAAGCCAACAAACAAGCTGATAAATTTTACTGGTGCCTTTGGGAATGACTCCACCAGGGTCTTTCAAACTCATGTCACATGTTTTATTAATAGATGTCCATTTCAGAAGCTTTTACTTCTCAGTAGTTTCCCAATGTACTTCCTCTAGTTCTCAAATGATTTTGCGTTTTAGGCATCTTAGGCAGAATATTCCATTAAGGACTGGCAACTTGGAGTGCTCCCAGGATGGCATCACTCCTGCCCACGTCTGGCACATTGCTTAGCAACGCCAATGAACATTTATTGCACATCTTGCTATTTATGTTCCATGCTTCACATGTTGACTTTCTCTCCTTTCTCCAAGTTCCTGTGATGGAGTTGCTCTATGTTGGATGCTACAATAACGAAGGACAAACACAAGCCTCATGCTGTCCCTGCAAACTAATCGAGCAGATGATTTCACCTGCTGTGACAAGCCTGTCAGCTTTTCCTGTTTGTTGTTATGGAAAGTTGCAGCACTTAATTAATATCAAGTATATGCTCATTGTTAAAGTAGAACTATAGACACAGGTGTACAAATTACAATAAGGATGGTCCCAATCTTTACAGCTGATAATGATTCACTTGGAGCACTTTTAAACATAGTAATGCATTTCATTCTGTACTGGGTCCTGCCTTCATTGCCTTCACTGTCAGCACGCTTCTTGCCTTCTGGTGTTCCTCCAAGTTACTGGTACAACTGCACCTCCACACTGGTGTTCCCCATGTGCACTTCTCCAGAGGAACAGAACTAACTGGGAAAGACTGGGAAAGATGGGGCAGCAGGAGGCACAAGTGGATGAAGGTGACCAAGAACAGCAACCTCGCCCAGTAACTGCTGGCTAGAGCTCTTTAATATTTTTGCTCTTCCCACTTTTCTAAAATCTAATAAGGAATGCACACAAATAGAAAGCCTAGACTGGCAATGCAAGGTGCTAGGCCATGGTTTAGCAGCTGCAGTACACGTAAAAATAATAAGGTGTAGGAATTTCTGTCTGCGGGGCTTCACATTTTAAATATGTGACACTGATTACCACTGTTCAGAGTTCAAAATCAAAATTTATCCAGGTACTCCCAAATTAACGTTTCTTAAGGAGCAAGAAGAAAGAGAATTCTCTTTCATATCCATCTGAATTCCTTCACAGTGAATTAAAATGTTTAGCAGAGAGCAAAAACTGTATGTATTGAATATAAATACGACATGGAAGCATAAGGGAAAATATCAATGGCAATTCTCTGAAATGTGATGGGCTAGATTTACAGAGCTGTATGAAAGCTTCTTTTTGCTCTCATTTCAGTTAGTATCTCTCAGATTTCACTTTGGGATTTGGGGTTTGACTTTAAAGAATTATTTCTGGAAGTAGCTGAGCTATGTTCTGGGAACCAATCCCAGTAATTGAACGTGAAAAATAAACTATGACCATATACCTGATGCACTATTTCCATTTTACTTATGCATTTGACTGGAAAGAAGATGAGAAAAAGCATCTTATGAAATATTTTACATTAATTTAAGATAGCAATCTGTAGAGACTAAATATACAATATTGAAAACTGTGGCTTTAACACAAAGAATCGATTTGAACCCCGATGTAAATGTAAATGATTTCTGTATGTTGTCAAATACCACATTTCTGGGGAGAATGGAATAGCTTTTGGGATACAAAATATGCATATTTGTTTAGAAGAAGGAAATTGACTACAGTCGGAAATACAGAAAATTTCAGATTTAGATCATATAAATTACAGTATATAAAAATGGGTCAGTTATTGCCATTACAAAATTTATGAAAGTGCAACAGCGACAAAAAAATCTATTACGAGACTCAAGAAGTTCAATTTATCACGGTGTTAAGTGCTGTGAATTAAAGTATATGTATGCAAAGTCTTACAGTTTTTCTACAGAAATCACGATGGAATTAGACATTTTGTCAATGCTTCATTTGAAGTTTTCAGGGCAAAGCTAAGTGAAATGGTTTCAGGATGCAGATAATTTTTTAAGTTTTTGGGCAAAGTCTTGAAAGAATTAATGCAGATTTGAAAACTAAAAATGAATTACTAGGAGAAAAATAAGCACAAGGGAGAAATTGCCACATGTATCTAACTGTACATTACTAACTAGTGTAAGCCATGCATTAAGCCTTCTCAACAAAAATCTATACAGTAACGTTCTGTTCAGGATGTGAAATAAATGGGGGAAAAAGAAAGCAGACATATGTACCAATTAACATCACCTTTTTTTCTTCTGTCAGTGAGTGCAGACAGGACCAAAGAGGATGACTATGTTCAGGTGGGGAAAGCGGAAGCTCACTCACTCTCATGGAAGGCAGAGATGTGAGGATTAACAACAAGTGCTGCAACATGGGCTTGGGAGAACGGCAGGGATGCCCACAGTCAGGGAAGGTTGCAGCTTGGTGCCACATGCAGGGGATGTAAAGTGATATATCCATCCATCTGGTTCGGGTGTAGAAGCATGGGAAAGGAGACCATCTCCACTGAGATGAAACTCTCTATTTGTTGCAGCATCCCTGTGAGTGAGGGTGGCTCTCTGTTTTTTGCCAGTGTGCTGTTTAGTGGTGGGAAGGAGAAGTCGAAGCAACAGTTTCAGCAAGACCATCTCCAGTGCAAGGTGTTTATTCCTAATAGAGCGTGTCCAGCAGCTTCTCCCTGAGATATAGCTGCCTTTGTGCAAGGCTTCTTCCAAAACCTTAACATCGTCTCAGGAGAGGAATCCATATGTGAAAACACAGGCTGTGTAGTTCCCTGTCCAGTTACAAGAGGAGCTATCTGACTTCTCAAACTTATTGATACTACTACATTCTTTGGAAACTAAAGCTTTTGCTCTCAGCTGTACTTTGATGTGGGACTATCAGTCTTGAAATTGCAGTTGTCATTCCCACTACATGGAAGCATTCCATGTGAACAAGAGCACTTATTGGCCTTTTAATTTTAACAGTTGAATCGGAAACCCCACAGTAACCAAATATTTCATAAATACTGCACACTTATCAAGAAGTAACAGCCATACACTAGCTGTAACCAGAAATGGTTCTCTGACATGTACAAAAGCTGGCAAGAACAGGACGCAGAAAGGTGAAGTGGTATTACAAAAACCCAGAGGGAAATATTTTTCAAGTCACTTTGTTCCTAAATAACCTCAACTTACATCTGTCCCAAACATGTATTTGTTAACATACTCCAAATTCCTCATGGGAGCTCAGTGTGCCTGGGAAGCTTAGCCCGTTCCATCACACCATCTTTCAGGATAGAAACTTTCCAAGACCAAATGCATCCAAAGACAGGTAACCTACAGAACTGAAATTTCAAACACAACTTGGGCTGCTGAGGGACAACCACAGATGCCAAAAAATCAGTGCAAGCTATCACTAAAATTAGTGTAATAAATAATAATTTTAATAAACAATATATAAATTATTAATGTAATAAATAATAAATTTTACTGCAATTGAGAACCACGGGTAGTCAGAAAACATGGGTTAAAGAGGTACAAGCCTTCAGAAAGTCATCTGTTCCTCTGGATCTCCTAACCAAATATTTCAAAGAAGCTGATAAACGCTTCTGGGGCAGAAATGTTCTTTCTCTCATAAGACTGCAGAAAGTACAGATTGTTTTTTAGAGGCACTCACCACTTCTTTTTACTNTCTCCCCTTTTTTTTCTTTTTTTTTTTTTTTTTTTTTTTTTTTTCCCAGGAGAATTCCAAATATCTGCTGACACCCTCAGGCAGAAAGGCAAATTTTCTTTTAGTTTTAAAAAAGCGTGCTTCTCTTTCTCTGTAAAAAAGAATCTCAGCCAAAGTAACTCAGGGGAGTGTGCACAAATTAGTCAACTCAGTTGCAAAAGCACCCAAAAGTAGTCAGTCTGTGGTATCCAGTGTTCAGGGCTGTGGATAACAGGCCACAGTTTCTGCTCTTAGAAGACCTTCCCCATTACCAATGAATCATTTAAAGTTAAAGAGGATGGCACGGACAATTATGTCCATGCAGCTATGGTTGATGTGAGCCATTCTACTAAATAGTAAGAACTTGAAGCAAACAGATAGAGCTGATGGTAACTATTGAAGGAGGAGAAAGGACTGAAAGATTAGGTCCAAACTATAGTTAGGGGCACCGTTTTGTTTTGATCTGAAGAAATCTTCAGAGATATAAAAATGAAGCTATTTCTCTTCAGTCAATAGTCAAATGTGAGATCATTGGGAAAAGGAAAATATGGGAGCATTTTAAGAAGAAGCCTTCTTGGAAGGTGCAGCAGTGCAAAGAATTGCTTGACAACATCCAAGAAATAAATGAACTACAACACAGTGGTATATTCATCTGTAGGGCTCATTTTCACAGATAATTACTTTTTAAAACTTGTGCTCCTTTTAGCTAATGTGTGTCTCCAATTCTTTTAAGTTAAAGAAGAAGGAAGTGGCAAGGGGAAGAATCTAGCAGAGAAATGAAAGAGCAAAGCCAAAAAGTCAAACCAAAAACCAAAATGCAAGTTGAAAGGTTAATGAATGCAAATAGCTCAACTGAAGTGCTGCATACTGAAAATTAGCAATCATGTCGAACAATGGAACAATCAAGAAAGGACAAAAGAGAAACATACTGGGCCATGGTAAAGGCACAATTAAACTCATTGATATGAATCCAGTTTTTTTATGGAGATAAATCCAGTGCAAATATGGTCCAAATTTGATAATCTTTCTCTTTTTTCAGAAGGGATGAAAACATTTCCGCTGTATTCATTTTTGTACAAAGAGATGTTTATACAAGTATTGCTAGTTTCATACAGCCAGTTTTAATCCAATAGCTTCCCTACAAGTACTTCCAAAGCTAAACGTGAACACAGCAAATTGTTAAACTCAGTCAATGCTCTTACCCTTCCTAACTAATGGAGTTCTGGGGCTAAGGGTGCAAATGCATTGTTTACGGACTGATTCATGAATGGACACCAGAAGAAGTGAGAGCCTATGAAAATACCTTGTAAGTGAGCACAGAAGAGTCAGAAGTTGGTTGCATTTGAACAGTTTGGTTACCAGGTCTGTGCACAACTCTGTTCTGTACTGCAGAGTGAGAACTTTGCAGCAGCAGCAGGACTGAATTTATGCTAGACACGCCAGCCAACTATGTTGTATGTGAATGGAGGCATCTGGTAGCAGCTTTCTGTGACATACACAAGCTGTATTCAGTTTGTAAGTGAAGTTTCACTTGTTCTAATCTATGAAGCCATAAACAGAATGGTTTGACAAAAGTGTGCAAGGAAATTGTAGTCTTCCCCATTAACATCACTGATGTCACATGTTCTGCACCATTTTAGGAAGAGGACACACCTCTATGGAGCTGAGCCTTCCTCCTTCACAGCTCCTGGTTGAAATGCTTTGGACCATCACAGCCTGAGAAATTCCCTATGTGCTTCCCTTAGACACTGCAATATGAGATTCAAGGAATGGAAAACTAAATTCATTTATTTCAGCAATCATGAAACAAGCTCTTAAGCATAGGGCAGGAAAAGGTAAACCATACAAGTCCATCACTGAATGGTTCTATTAAACAAGAATAATTTTCTCAGTGAAAGCTACACAACATCCTGAAAATCTCTTTATTTTTACTGCTTCTTTCATTATGTTTTTTTACCAGACTGGTCAGTCCTTAACTATGGATTATGTTCTGTCATGAGAGAAGCAGCTTTTACCAGTTTTTAAACTAACCAAACCAACTTAGTATAAAATTCCTTATTTCAGTTAATAGCAAATCCCAGGGGAAAGAAAAAAAAAAAAGTAAGTTTTATTCCTTCAGAGCTCAATTCCTTCAGTTCTGCCATATGCTGACAGCTGTTCAATATCCATGTCCGACCTTGGGTAGTTGCTTAGGTCTCAGTACAATCAGATTTCTGATAGGTGAAGATACCATATAGTGATAGAAAGTGGGGAAAAAAGAGAAGAAACATCTATCTTATTTCCAAGAATATTTTTCATTAAAAAAAAAAGAAGGAGCAAGAGAAGTATCCAGTGACTCTGCATGGGTTAAAATACTATCGGCAAAGGGAAAGTCAAAGCTCAGCCTCAGTGCTCAAGGTGTGCTTTATGGTGAGGGTTTTGCCCTATGTTTGACTTCCTAAGGCAAAGAAAAACAATCTCCTGTCTGAGGCTGGTAAACAGACCCATGAATGTGCACAGTGCTTCCAAAGCAAGGTGGCTGAGGTATAAAATATGGGGATCATTGAAAAATGATTAGCGGTTGCCCAACGGAAATGGAGCACATGGGCTCGACAAGCCTTGATGGGCTGAGGGACCTTTACTCAATCCCAGAATGACCATACAGTTTTCTCATAATAAGCCATTAGCCATACAGCAGTTTCACTGCTGAAATGATGTGGTTTCAAGATCTGAGAGGGGCTACTTAGTCTTTTTTCAGTAAACTCTGCGGTAAGTAACAGCTAAACACCAACTGAAAGACATCTACCAAAGTGACACTCAATGCGTTACACAAAACATGTTTTAAGAGTTTACTCTTCCACAGAGAAGATGGTAGCATGATTGTCTGCATAAGCAAGCAGAACAGCACAATGTGCAAAGTCTCCAAAAGTAAAAAGCAAAACAAGCATTTTTTAGTTTATTCTTTTCTTTATAACTCCCACACCAGTAAAACAACCCTGAAAATGAATCAGCAGTATTATCTCCCAGCATCAGCTAGCTGCTCCCTTAGCAAGGAATTGTGCATGGGGGGAGGGATTCTCCCTACTCCTGGATATTTGAGTACATCTTTTCCTTTCTTTAGTACAGAACATCCTGCTCTCTGTCCTCGTCAGCAGAGAAAAAAACCCACAACAACAAGCAAGTAAACAAAACAAAACAAAAACACAACAAGGTCAGAATTTAGTTTTCTAATAATAAATGAGGATATTGGAGACTACTAAGAGGCTGCAAGGGGGAGGGAAGTCTCTTAAGTGCCAGACCATCAATTCCATAGAGGCGTTTTTTTTTTTTTGCAAGTTCTGGCAAGAAAGTTTGTTAAATAATTTACTTCAGACACTGCACCCACCTTAGCAGAACAAGGTCTGAAGCTGTCTGCAGGCTGCCTCCAGCAGCACAGCCCTGCATCAAACCAGGAGCACAGGAGGAAGAGCTGAGTACACCCAGAGACTCAATTCTGGAGCCATGAGAAACCAACTGAACTGCTGGTCCATTGGCATCAAACCTGTTGTCTGGGAACCATGAGCACAGTCAATTTGTGTTATGTTCCATTGTTCTGTTACCACTAATGCTCTTGGTTTCCCTTCATCCTTGCTTTTTCTTTTTCTTCTCCTATTGAACCTTCTCTGAAAACTGAGGCAAGTTCTGGATGAGTTAAAGTCCACTACGCAGTGAGACGAGACCCGGCCAACACTCAGTCTGTCTGTCATACAAAGAAGGAAAGGGAATGTTATGTTTAAGGTTATTAGGGGATAGTTGTGTGCTCAGCTCTGAAAAAGCTTAACGTTTTAGCTGTCACATCCTAGCAGTCTGCAGGTGATAGAATGTTAGCCTTCATCGTATCAGGTAACACAGTGTTTTGAAGAGCTTTAGCCTGTTTGCAGCATAGAGATGTAGGGTGGTGTTTGTCTCACAGTTTGATCCTCCACAGCCTCTCACTGCAGAACTCACCTGAAAACAAAAGGCAGCTTATTCAGCTTTCAGCTATAAGAAGCTCTTCTTTGAGGAGAAGCAAAGAGGCTTTCAAAGCTGCTAAAGAAGCAATGCTTGGACACTTAATATACCTTCCTTCTAAATTATCTCTGGGTTGCAGAAGGGCTAGAGTATTTGTGCAAGATTAGGGTGTGTTGCATCTTCTGGGAAAACTACGATTTTGTAGGTTCCTTTTGAACTGTACTTTAAAATATCAAAGACTTCATATTTGCCTCTCTTAACTGTTCTTTCAACCCCAGCTTTCTATTTCTCAGTCTTCTCCTTAGCTACCACCTACCTCCCTGTCTGCTGTTCTAAAACCAGTCTTTATTAACAGTGACAGAGGATAAGCAGAACCTGCTCTGGCATGAGCTGTGGTACTAACCATTTTGGTGCTGTGTTGCTTTCTGGGGCTGAAGGAAAGAGCTCTGTGCATGGTCTGCAACAGCCCACTCCTGCAGTCCTCAGCCTTTCACACTCGATGCACGTGGGCTGCAGATGCATGGGCACAGATGAAACCCCATGTGCCAATTTGAGGCAGGAGAACCCTTCTGATTTCTAACACCACCCAGAGTGCCCAGCCAAGTGCAGTCTGCCAGCACAGATGCCTGTTTGGGCAGTAGTCAGATGGGAAGAGGAGAAGCCCCTTATTGGCAAGCAATAAGGCCCCCTCAGCTCTGTATAATAGCTTGAACCTCTCATAATGTGTATTTTATTTCCTGCTTTTCTGTAGATCTCCAGTGTCATCTTTTCTCTACTTCCATTTTCCGTAAATACAGAAATAATTCTTTCTTCTTTCCTGCCTTCCTTATGAAGATTGTTTTGTTAAAGTCTAAGTTGTTCAGGTCTATAGCACTGCAGTTACACAGATACTAAAAAGTGGGAGACACGGATCAATTATCTGCATTTGGGTCAATGTAGATTTTACTTTGCCTTTCAGTTGTCGATTATTCCATTGACTACAGGCGCATTATAAACTCTTAGAAAATCTCATTGGTCTCTGCAGTACCAAATTTCCTTCCATTTCTAAAACTCACCTCAGAGGCCGAGTGTTGGCAAAAGACAGGTAGGTAGAAAGGTGCAGGGTTTTATTGAAGAACTACATTTAGAGAGGTGCAAGAAACAGGATAGCATTTACTATAGCTGGAAAGGTCCATCCGTCCTGCCCAATACTAACTGCTAACCAATATATACATATATATATATATATGTATCTGTCAGCCTTTCCCTCAGCAACAGCCCCCCAGTCCAATTTTTCAGGCTGTAGAATAAGCACTAGGCTACAACAGGCTTCCTACCTTTCTTGCCAATGCTAATGTTTCAAATATTTGTGCTCTTCTTCATGTAGATCTAGTGTCACTTATTGTGGTAATATCACTGCTAATAAAATAAAAAGATGCATGACTCAGACACCTCCTCTGTAAGGACATTGAATAACTGTAAAAAGATGCAATTTGTGTGCATGAAAGAGAGACAATTTCTCTTTCTAACAAAGGGTGAAAATTTCAGTGTCTTGTTAATGCAAGTAACTTGACTCATGAGAGCCATCTCGCTAACGTGAAGGGTACAGCTCATGCTAATACACTTGCTCACATATTAGTTGCTCCTTTTCACGCTGTTTGGGAGTTGTTACAGTACACTTGCTCAAAACCACATTATAAGATCAAGCTCTAGCGCAGTTTTTAGCTGACAACTGACAGCTCATAAGCTACCACTCACCAAATCCATTGGCATGGGTGCCCTGTAACCCTCCACCCACTCAATCCCCCACCTATTCCATGCTATAAAACTTTAGTTTTGAGTTCAGTTTGTAGCAGATGAGAAATTTCACTCAGGATATTCAGTAATTGCTGTCAAGAAGCAACCACCATGTAATCATTTCAACGTCTGCAGAACGGGGCCGTTAGATGTGTAATTTATAAGTGGTGGTGTTGGCTATCGAGAACCAGATAGCCTTTAATGAAAGGAGTCCACAACAGAATGACTGCAATGTGAGAACTGAAAAACATGTTGATTTTTTCTGAGATGTATTTGAAAAAACAGTTCAGCATGTGCTAAATTAATGATCATAGGCATGGATCAGATGGTTGGTACAGGAAAATGAATCCATGTGCCTGTTTCTGCTGTGATGTGTTGGTAATTAGTTTAAATATATCTGTTACATCTGTTGATTTTTGGTTCTGCTGTTGTGTTATAATCCAATCTGCAGCATTATTTAAAAAATAATTTAGCTCCATACCGCAGTGAAATCTATCATAATACTGTAAATAAAGCAAAATGAAGGCTGCCTGAGCCCCAGGACCGTAACAATGTGAATGGGGAAAAATAACTCATTTTAACGCACACATGAAATATTATTTAAGGCGGCAACCTGCTGGGTTTCTTCATTATATCATAAGCAACTTCTACGATTATGTAACAGCTGTAAATATAGCACTGAAGCAATGCACGGTGTCCTTCTTAATTCTTCAGCTCTCAGGCTCAGGGAGGTTTGGTGATCCAGTAGCAGCATTCTGCCCTACAGCGCGATTCCTGTTTGTGCTGAGCACCCAGCACAACTAAAGCACGAGCTGAAAAAATGCTCATTTATCACCCTGCTCATGGTAAACATAATTTGGTACTCTTTGTTACATCTGATTGCTTTTTTGTTCATAAACATTG
The DNA here is from genome assembly GCA_013396635.1 of Penelope pileata. NCBI lineage: Eukaryota > Metazoa > Chordata > Aves > Galliformes > Cracidae > Penelope > Penelope pileata. The sequence continues at coordinate 269,419 of WBMW01003682.1, read as the reverse complement.
AGCTAAGCACTGTGTCAGAACCCGGCTGCCTATAGAGACCTTAGATATGCACTGTTGTCCCTATTTAGGGCAACTCCCAAGCACCTGGCGTTGTGTAACCACACACAGGTGCCTCCCTGAGCCACAAACAACTAAATATGTCCACACTCTGGTGATCTTTACTTTTTTGGCTAGATCAGATTTGAAATGTTCCCTGCATTTTGATCTTAGAAGGAGAACTGTGTTTTCACAGTGCTAAAAACCTCACAGTCTGGGGTTAATTTCAGTCTGTTTTCAGTTAAATCCTTTAAGCCATGCCACAGCACAGAGTTTTCCACTCTCTTTCTCTCACACACATATTAGAGCTATGTAAAAATCTACAGGTTTAGGTCAAAAAAAAAATAAAAAATAAAAATAAAACTCTAACCAGACTCATATCAAGCCATGGTTTGGTGAGCTGTCAGGTTTCCAGATCAGGGCATGAAGTATGAGATTTCTATTTGAGACTTCAATGTTTTGAAACCTATTACCTACGAGGATTGCCTTCCCTTGCACGTCCTCCTGCTCAAGGTGAGGTCCCCGGGGTAGCAGGTGCTGGAGCTCCTGGGGAAGGAGTCAAAGGGGACACTGCCCTCCCTTGGGGACTGGCTGGCATCAGAATCTGCTCTCCAGGTGCATCTCAGACAGACCAAATATTTGGCCTTTTAACAGCAAATTAATGTTGCTAATGCCTTTCTCTTTTTGTTAGACAGTCAAAATTTAGAAAGTATTCATGACTAAGATATTTTAATTGGAACAAAGCTGGAGCACAAGCTTAACACCTTAAATGGAGATAGGCCACAAGTTATATACATGCCATTAGGTTATCAAGCTTTAGGGTATATGCTGAAAATATATCAAAATTCCATCTGACCTTGGCAGTTCAGTATTTAATCTGTAAAATAAAAAAGGATTCAAATTGTTTCTCATACCATAAGCATTTTAGAAATTGAAAAAATGCATCAATTCATATCATAATAAAGCAAAGATTTCTCCAAGGAATGAAGAAGGGGAGAAATAGGAAAAAAACATGTTCAGAGCACAGGGAAGTAGCATGCATCAGATGAGTTTAAGAATAATCTTTAGGTTGTCATATCCTTGAGGACTGCTGCAGAACTGGTCTCAAATAACTGAGTGGAAATGCCATCTTTTTTGAAATAGATAGTCTTAAAAAAAATGTTTGCTTTGAAAAATACATTTTCTTAGAGTAGGAGAAGGAATTGGGGCAGAAATACAGTTTCACCATAAGCCTTTGTAAATAGCTATACCTCAAGATTAGTGTCTAAATATAAAAATAAATCTGTAGTGTGTGAGCATGGGTGAATAAAGTACTCTTACTTCAACAATAACAGACCAGACTTTTCAGTAAGCATGCTCAGAAGCATTACTTTTAAAACTATTAAAAATTTTATACAAGTATGGTACTAGAGGAATTCATATTTCTATTAACATTTCAGGATCCCAAACTATTTATTTTCCCAATACATACTTTATATTCTTGTCTTGGCTGGCTTAAATGAAACATTTTTCTGCAATGTTTATGAACATAGATCAAGGGAAGCATGTGTTTTGTTGTTGTTTTTTGTTTGTTAGTTTTGATGGATATTTTTCTTTGTTTGTTTTTTTTTTGTGTGGACAGAAAAGAGTTTTCATTTGTCTTCTATAAATCTAGGACAAAGCCAGTAAGTAATTCAACCTACCGCAGTCTCAGTAGCATATTGTTTAGATTGTCATATTCACAGAAAAATAAATGATACTCTCGGCGCTGTATTTGTATTTCCTACCGATTTTAATAATTTAAAAAGAATTCTCCAGGTGCAGTTATATTATATGCATTTCAAGTAAATATCAAAATTTTATGGTATGAAAATACTTTAGTTGATGGGGAGATGGATCACTAGCTCATTAGATAGGAATGGGTCGAGAATACTTGACCCTTGGCAAAATTACCTTGTCACTTCTGGGTGCATCAAAGACGGATCTAACTGTGTTATGCTCTCCGTTACGGCATCACTGCTTCCCATTGCTTAATGAAAGCAGAAACGATCTACCTAAAATATTCTATTCTGTCAAAAGTTTTAATCTTGTTTCTATGTAAATAATGCATGTGCTGCTGCCATTAACGAGGAATAAACCCGGAGCTTTCAGCTCGGAAAGTACAGATCTGCACAATTTGAGCAAAAGGAGCGACTCTGTCACACGCTATTAAATAACAGTCCGGTGTAGTCACTAACCTTATGGGGGGCAAAGCTGCATCTATTCAATATTTTTTTTCTAATATTGAATAAGGAGATGCTATAGCCCTCATTTGGTCAGTATTAAAGGGTAAGAATCTAGCATGGCATGAAGAGAGGTTTGCACATACCTTTGCTTGCCAGCTCGTCTATCTCACTGTTGATTTCTCTGGCGGTGCTGCAGTCATTAACTACTGTAGCTGGGTTATTCAAAATAAACAGACTAGAAGATGCAATTGCAAATGAAATAATTAAAGTCATCGCTGTTAAGAGGCTAATTGTTCTACATACACCTAATGAAAGCCTGTATCTTTTCTGGGTGAAGCAGTGAAAGCTTACTTAAACACTGAAAACATGCCCCAGGTGATCCAGCTAGAGACTCTACGTGCTGCAGTGGGGAAAGCTGGAAATTATTTTCTCTCAAGTCTAAAAATGATGAAATCCTGATTTCAGGGGAAGGCTGTCTGGAAATGCCTGACAAATAACGCATTGCATTGATATTCTGTCAGAGCACTCTGCTGCTGAGAGACAGAGGTAAAACAAATAAATCCCTTTGCTACGGAGCAAGCCGACATCGCGACTGTACGCTGTGTTTGCAAGGTCAACTCCATGCTCTCTGCAGACAGGTCTGTTTATAACTGCTGCGTTCAAAAACAAAGCCCACTGTCAATTCACATGTGCTGACAGAAGATACTATCTCGCTGAAACCAAAATAATAAATTGCAGAAAGCATCCTTCACAGAGGAAGCTGCATTCTGCGGAGTTAACTCCAGAGAAGAGAAGAGCAGTGCCAGCGTGGAGGCAAGCACTAAGACAGAAGGGGAAAAGCTCTGAAGAACACTTGCGCTCTGGAAGGGAAAGAGTCCAGAAGTCATCACTTTTTCCACCAGTCTTCACTTTCCAAACAACCCTCCTTTCTCTATTTTTCATTTCAGTTTTCTGCACCCTCCATTATATTATTCAGTGCCTAAACCGGAAGAATCTCTCACTGTAACTTTTAGGATCTTTATCCTTTCAAAGTATTTAAATTCTGTCTATTCTCCAGCAGAACTGAAGTGATATGCTGCTTGAGCATGATCAGATCCCATCCCATATGCAGCATATCTTACTCATAACAGATGCATTCCCTCAGTGAATACACAGATTAAAATCTGTGTACAGCTCTGTTTAGCTGACCAACATTCACTCATTGCGTTCCTTGTCACCCTGGGAGAGGCTGAATTATGTTCCCAAATACAGAAGTGATCATTCAAAGGGGAGAGGGCACAGCAACAAGGTTTATGGCCCTCCAAGGACTCAAGGTGGCAGCTGATCTGCCTCCTAAGACACCAGTAACCAGGTTATGGGAATCAGCCTCAAGCCCTGAGCCCCATGGAGCATTGTTTTGAATCAAGGAGAGAATAAATTATTTGGGCAGAGAAAGGATGCTTAAGACGTGGTTGTTTGGTTTGAAAGAAAGATCCTTTCCTCTGTTGATGTCGATAAAGTTGAGTTGTTTCACTCTCTAATTTGAGAGGTTAAAAAAAAAAAAAAAGAAAAGAAAAAAAAAGAAAAAAAAAGAAATGTCACCCCTAACTGTGGAGGCACCCATCAGTCTGCTCAGGAGCAGGTACAACAGCCATCTGCAACACATTTGCCCGGAGAGCTGTGGATGCCCCATCTCTGGCAGTGTTCAAGGCCAGGTTGGATGGGCCCTGGGCAGCCTGAGCTGGTGGGTGGCAGCTCTGCCCTTGGCAGGGGGATGGAGCTGGGTGATCTTTAACGTCCCTTCCAGCCCAAACCATTCTATGATTAACTGGGGAGGACAAAATGGGCACAACTATCAACCTGTGCTGTACGGAAGAACTCAGTGTACACCTTGCCAATCTTGTTGTCTCATTAAATTAAATTAAATCACCTCTGAGGTCTAGATGTTAGGAATGTGCACAACAGAGACTTGTCTATGCTTTAAATTCTGCATGAAGTGTGGATAAGAGGAGTGTGCCTTTGCAGCTCAGTTTCATTGATGTGAGAGCTAGTATTCATGTCAGGTTTTCTTTTAAGGATACTTGAATGGCTCTATTTTTAGATTTTACTGTGATCTTACTTCATCAGATATTACATGCATAATGCATCATCAACAAGAAAAAATTTAATCATAGCATAAATCAGCCAAAAGATGCTACAAGAAATCAAAGTCCAAATTGCTTTGCGTGGAGGACTCAAGTAAACGGATTCTGCTTTTTAATTCCTAAATTCAGAGAGGCTCTATGGGGGATGCTCCCCACATATGTGGCTGATTGGGAAATGCGTACTGCAAGGTCTCTCGGGTTCAGTTCCACCCATGAAACATCACATTCCAATATGAAAGCAGCCTTCACTATTTCAGCTTTTGCTTATGAGAAATCTAGATGAGAATTTGGTTATCTTATCCTAAATAATTCAAATAAAGCACAGCTCCTGACTGATGGCAGAAAAACATTTGCTGATCATTCACATATTCCAAACTAATGGAGAAAAACTAGTAAAGCAATTTCTGTGCAGTCCCCCATGACCCAGCGAGTAAACCCTTCACAGGCACAGGAGGCTCAAATGCTCCAGCTTCATTGCCAGCAGCAGAATAATTACCTGGGGCTGTGTCCTTTTATTAAAGTGTTAAGGAAATAGAATTAAAATCAGACATCTCACTGAACAGCAGAGCACTGAGAGGGAATTAACAGACCTGCATATTTTTTGGATGGGAAGACTTTTTACTCGTTGCTGTTTTCGTTATGGATAATCCTTTTAATTTAGCTCCATGGCTTGAAAAAGTAGGTCACATATTTTATTTTGGAGGGCTGATTCTGGGGGGAGGGCGTGTTCCTTTCCCCTGTCACTGGGACAGCACCAGGCAGTGCAGCTACACAAGGCTCAGGTGTGCAAGCAGGCGGCTGCTCCTTGCTTCCCCCTCTCTGGGCAGCAGAGGCCAGAGCAGCTCCTGACATGCTGTGTGCAGGGATGACCCTCGGCTTGACCAAAAGCACTCGGGGGTTAGGGCAGCTCTTGCTGCCTAAACAGCCAGCCTAGGTTGGATGGGTGAGCGAGATCGACACAGCACGTCAGCAGCTGGACTTCTCCATCTTAGCGTGGCAAACATCAAGTTAAGGTATTTCATCTGAGGGCAGTAACTAAGAAAGTAGGAATATCTTTTCCTGACCTCAGTGACATTTCTTCACACAGCACTTTATCTTTCACAGTGAGAAGTTTTCTCCTCTACAACCTCTGCAATCTGGAAAAGCCTTTTGTATTTCTCTGGTTCATGGACCCATCAGATTTTATCTTCAAGTTCCCTCTTTCTTTTATCAGGCTTTTTATTTCTTGTTCTCCTGGGTTATTCATCTGTTTTCATAGTATATAATTGAGCAGCTGAAAATTCATTATTAGTCTCTGGAGTCACATAAAGATCTCCAGAGCATGACAAAAGCCTCCCAGGGAGTAGTTTGGTTAGATTAGAGCCGAAGAACTAAATGGCACCAGGAGATGCAGTACCTCCCATTAGTTTAAAAGGAATTGAAGGGGGAACATTTAGCTCTTCATAGGGAAAAGGAAGAAAAGAAAGAAAGTGGGGGAGTGAGACAGGGGGAGGAAGAGGGAGGAAGCAGCCAGACTGCTGGTGACAGGGGAAAGCAGCATCCTTCAGTCCAGCCATCGCAATGTGAAATCCTGGCACCATGGTGCTTGCTGAAGGCATTGCATCACTGCTAGGCAATGATGTCACAACAAGCAGGTCTTCAAAGCAGTGGAGGTGAAGAACTCAAACAACTAATTTCTTAGCCAGCCAAGCATACCTGCCAGGAGCAAGACCCTCTCTGTGAGCAAAAGTGCAGCGGTGCTGGCAGTGCTCCAGGCAGCCCAACTGTTAAAGTCAGAGAAGATTACATGTGCCTGAGCAAAGTAGTACGTATTTCCCTTGTCAGAGGCATGACTTAGTTCCCTGGGGATCCCAGCTCCACCAAGGTATGAGCCTTAGCCAAGGGAAGGCCGTGTGCGTCACGCTGCCCTGCCTACCTTCAGCCCTGTGCTGGCACAGAGGCAGCATTCCCAGAGGGCTCTTCGGAGCATCTGGAGGTCCTGTCCCCAGTAGAGACTGCTGGATTCATCCCTGATCTATTCTCCATCTGATATCACAGTTTATTAGCTGATAAACGGTCTAGGAAAACATGCCAACTTGGATTTACCAAAGCCTTGTCTTTTTCCTTAACAAAATAATCTGCATGATAGAGGCATTTAAACAGTTTTGGATTTGTCAGACAAAACTTCTGGTTGCATCCTAACATTCTCATTTAGCAGGATATCTGTGTGACCTTTTTACACTTTGCACTATGTGAAATACATCATCATGACCAGCCAGGACACTAACCTAGATCTACATTGGCCCATATATATCAGGCCAATGTAGATGTTTCATACAACCCAGTATGTTTCAAATGGCACTAAATGTTAATGTTATATTAAATAATGTAATCATTATTTAAAAGCATTGCCAGGAAAGAAAGAAAAGCTCCATCCTTCTGAGGATGGTGGAGGGGCATTTGCTGAGTGGGATACAGCTGGATGGAAGTTCCCTTAAGTTCTGGGTAAAACCAAACCCCACCTTCCTCTCCACTACTGCTTGCACCATTACACCCTTCTGATCTCTTTGCCCAGGCCCTTCCCCTTGGCATAGGCCACCTATTGCAGAATAATCCCAACGAGGACCTGTGCAGTCAGACACTACTACATATGCTACAGTTATGTTAAAATCATCACGAGCGTTTGCAAACAGTTTCTTACATCTGTATACACAAAGTCCCATAGTGAACTTCTGCACTTAGGAGTGCGGACATGCAGCATGTACACACAGAGGGGCAATAACAGCATCATTTCCCTTTGTACATACCCAAAGTGATTCCCAGCAGTTCACATCTGTCTGTAACACTTTAAAAAATAAAAGTTCAGGACAGGCTGTCAATAAAAAAAATAAAGCTGTGTTATGAAAGTCATATTAATTGCAAAGCAGTGCCTTACTGATGATGATCTGCTTGTATGACATTTCATTCACGGCCTCAGGGAGTTTTCAGAAACAATATATTTTAATGAGTCACTGTAATGACTTATAATCAAGTCAGAAAAAGATGCTTCCTGCAAAAGGCTGCATTTAATTCTGAACTTCAGATATGTTACAGGAAATATCATATATCTCTTGCTCGTGTAAGGATTTATTCACAAACCTAGTACAAAACTTCTCCTTGGTAACTGCTGTGTTAGTGGAAAATATAAACCGTGGCCCAGGAAAATTATTGTTGTTCTTACACTTTGAATGACAGAGCAAAATAATTTCCATTCAGTTTCTTTATCACGTATGTTTAGAATCTTTATTTCAAAACAAATAAAACTACAAGTACTAAACATCCAGAACAGGTCTGACAGCATCTATGGGTTAGTGCTACTTGGCTTCAGCACTTTTTCTTCATTTTGTCATTGGTTATATTGTGCCTGAAATGAAGATCGTGACATAATGACATTGAGAATTTAATGAGGTTATTATAAGATGATTTTGGGGGGCTTATATGATTTCTTCAAGGTGAGCCTTGTTGTTGAGCCTTCTAATGATTTTAAGAGGAAAAAGGCAACTAGGCAGGAAAAGATGCACAGAAGAGCAACATAAGGGCAATGTTCAGACGGACTGAGGAGAAAAAAGAAATGAAACAACATCACCACCTGCGTCACTGGGAGAAGTCCCAGTAATCACTCAGGAAGGCCAGGGGACATGTTCTTACAGCAGGGGACTTCTCCAGGCTGTGGTAGGAGGGGGCGGTCAGTAGGCAGGAAGAGGTTTTTCCAAAGCAAAAGACACATAAAATATNGTGGTAACTACACAACGTTACATGATCTGAGGCACCCTTTGGATGAACCACACATCTCCATATCCTCTGTAGGAACCCTAATGGAACAATCTTAGGGAAAGGAAAGAAAGTTAAATGCCTAAAGTTACCCTATACAGAAATCCACTATGACTATCCTGCAATTTGTTTGTTCATCCATTTGTCATTTTGCTGGCCAAAACTGGAGATGCCTAGAGCTAGACTTCTAACCAGTCTGAAAGGAAAAAAAGCACAGAATTTCACATCGTGGCTGTATTTTACTTTTTCTGTACTAGAAGAGGTGTCACTATTTGGTGAAATGAAAACAAATTTGTAAAAGTTCCTTTTTTTTGGTTTTCATTATAAACAGTTTGCATGGATCCAATCAGACATAACACACATTACACCCATGAAGGAAGCAAGGGAACACACACATGAAGGAAGCAAGGCAAGCACTGCAGTTAACTGTGTACAAAGTGACTGGGAAGAGGAACAGTAGTCAGGATTCTTTCCTAACCTTTCAGGAAACCACTTTGCACTCTGAAGCATTTACCAGGGTTTCTGAATTGCCTTCAGTGAATGTGTTTTCAGGAAAAACAAGAGCAGCTTGGTATCGGGATCATGATTTTGCATTAATTCGAGACGCAGGAAATGCAGCGCTTGGTGCCCGTGGTTCAGAAGGTGGCACTGTGGTACTGAATCAGTCCTTCCCTGGGAGGCTTAGGAGAAAGAGCAACCTGCAATGCAGACAAGATTTCTAAATTTCCTGAACCATAAACTGCTGTGTCTCATTTCTGCTGTGAAGAAGTTCAGTGAGGTATGGAAAAATTCAGAAAAGGCATGGAAACTCAAGCTCCAGTGATTTCTCATCACTAAAAGCTGTGCAATCACTCATCTATTAACTAAGTGTAGAAGTACAAATTTCACCACTTCTGGCATATTTCAGCTTGGATAATTAAAATCTGCATAACTAACCCTCCTCTCTTGGACATGATTTATTTGCCACCCTTTTCCTGGCCTCCTTTAACACACTTGCTTTCCAGGTTTCCAGTTCTGTTTGCACCTCTTTGTTTTGAATTTCTTTACCCAAGCATGTGTTAGCGTGAGTCTTTTTCCATGCTGAGTTACATTTTGTTATTTTCAGCTCAGATTTGAATGAGTTAGATTATGTTCACGCTGCTGAGCATTGCCAATCTTGTCAAACCATCTGCTTCAAAAATGAGAAAAGAAGTTGAATCCCTTAATGGGATCGAATAACTGTACTTTGCTCTGGGAGTTTTCTTTATAGGTTATGTTTCTGTTCACTTGTTGATAGTTCCATCCTTTATGGCCCAGCAATTTATACACCATTATGTTCTCTGTTGTTACGTCTCCCTGAAAGTTTCATTTTGCCTGACTGCTGACACTCTATACAATTCAATTTTGTTTTGCATTTTCAAACACAATGGTCTTTTCAGGTTTTCTAAAAACTCAAGCAGAGATGAAGAACAGAATGTTTAGGGAGATGATGACTCGGTGGTTTTCTACTGATATTTAAGGCGATTTAGACCTCGATCTTGTCTCCTAAACCAATAAATGGAAATCATTTCAGTGTTCCTCTTTACAAATGCCTGTGATTTTTTCTTAAACTGAACTCAGGTTCTTTTGTTCTTCCAATTGCTCCTGTCTTTGGTAGATTAGATCTGGGGATTTTTGAAGCTTCAGTGAGCAAGTGCTCATCTACCCCCAAGGCAAACAAATGGAAAGCACACTGAAGAGGTCCCAGAGAAAAACAAGGGGCACAGAAGCCTGATTAAACTGTGGTTGTGGGAGTGAGGAAGAATGGTTCCTCCGAAGTGCACACCTGAGGATGAACTTGTTACACATCAGTCACACTCCATCTTTCAGCTCATCTCAGCAGACGTTCAATGAAGCAGAGCATGTAGCTCTGCAACACCTAGCCAGGGTCAGAAAAGCATTTGCTAAAGCAATGAGGGTGTAGCACAATAAAAAGCTATACTTTCTACTAATACAGTCCTATGTATGCACGAGCGTGATTTGATTTTAAAAATTCATACATTCATTGCAGGATTTTCTAGTGAATGATTTATAGCAGGACCTCGTTTCTCCACAGGATGATAGACAGCAGTAGGAAGGGATTCAAGCAAAGCTGAAGACTTTGACAGTTGTGTGAACTTCATGTAACAGCTGTTGACAGAGATCTCTGTATTTCAAGCCCAGTTGCAGGCTGCTATGGCTAAGGAGCATCGTAGGTCTTACAGTCCTCAATTTCCACTAACTTCAATCCTTCAGGCTTCCTTCCTTCCATTGACCTTTGCCTTCTGCTAGGCTTGCTGGAGCTGTTCTGGGAAAATGGAGGATGGCTATAATTTAAGTGTGGAGCATGGACTACAGCAGAAAGGAAGAATAGCTAGGGGTGGGTGCATAGCAGAGGTCCGTATTTTCTCTCAAGCACATAAGCTGTCTGCTGTTAACAGCCAGGCAAAGCACTCACAGTGGGCACTGCCTTAGCACACCTCCTTTGAACAGCCACGCATTTCTCTGTTCCCTGCAGCTGGGCAGCAGCAGCGAAGTCACTAAGCAGCTCTCGCTTCCAGCCAACATCTTTGCTGTATGCAAACAAAACAAAGATTATAGTTAGAGTCACAGGCATGGATCCATCTTAAAAGAGTCAAGCCAACTTACAGAAGTAAAAATAGCAATCTCATATGCTATCATCTTCCTTTGGAAATCACTGTGCTTGTATTTGCTTCAAAGGATAATGTGGAAAAAACAGAATCAGAAAATAATCATGTCTATTAGGAAGGATTAAACTGCTGCTTCAATTCAAGAAACAGTTTTTCAGATCAGATCATTTTTAATAAAACACTCACTCTCCCTTCAGCTGATCCCATCTTTGAAGCCCTGAAGTATTCTCCTCTTTCATAGGAAAACTTCATGTTTCTGTGGGAGTTTTGCTTGCATAAGGGCTGCACATGTTCACAAGATTCAAGTTACTTTTAAGTTTTTATATTCTCTTTGAGATTAATTATTCACATGCACTTTTTAGAAACTTTCAAGTTCAAGGTTACTCATTTAATGCATCTTGTCGTCTTTAGATTCTGTTGATAATGTGTTGTTATGCAGCTCAATACAATGCGTAATGAAGTTACATTTCTTTCATTCTAACTAGCCATCACATTTTTTAATAGCCTACAAAATAAAAATGATAAATTGATTTATTTTTCTCAGACAATGACCAAAGGTTTGGTACATGTATTCTAAACCACCATTGTCCTTTAAAGCATACATATCCAACCCGCTGGTTTGATGTTTTTCTTGCTCCTTTTTTGTGTCTTAATATAAAAAAAGTTTTCTTACTTATACACATTAATTATATTATATATTTTATATGCAGCCCAACACAATTCCTCTTCACTCAGTGTGGCCCAGGCAAGCCAACAGGTTGTACGCCCATGTAGTTCAAAGCATAAATCAGCTTGTGGCATTTTACAACATTATTTGCACAAGACTTTAATGTAACAGATAACACACAAGGAACTTTGAATTCCTATAGTGTCATATGTTTTGGTAACAGAATACAATTCTGATTATACCATACATTTCATGCTAACTGAAAGCACGCATTTACACCTTCCCCATGGGAACCTCTGTACTGAAGGAGCATACTCTTTTACTCTGTTCCTTAAATCACCATAAATCACTCTCAAAAATTATTTGCTTCTGGGAGTTTTCAGAAAAATAATGTTATTATGAGGAACTAGTTAGCCTGAAGATTGATTAGTGTAAACATCAGGTCCTCGGAGGTTCTGAACTCATGTTTTTTTATGAAAGAAGTCAACTATACATGAATCAATTTTTTTCTAAATCTACAAATTTTTGATCATTTATAGATACTGCCACATTATTGTTTGTTTTTCTTTAAAAGCTTTGTTCAAATTGGTTAAAAAAATTTGAAACTGTGTGAGAGCAGTACACGGCCTGAAAATAGCTATTTATGCCATCCAGTGTATGATGATACCTGTTAACCTTTGCTGCAAAAAGAGATTTGGCCTTTGACAATATTTCAGAGAAAACAGACAATAGTTATAAGAGATTCTCACATAGTCTTTATAAACTTCTGAGTGGTTCTGGGCTTTTTTGGTTATTTGTAATTCTAAGTGTCTGAATTGCCACAGACCCACATTGTTATTTACTTTTTAGCTAGCAATAGGCTTTAAGGGCTCTCTAACAAAGGCTCCTGTTTATTGAGAGGAGTTCTAACTCCTTTAATGTCTGGTGAGAGAAAGTACAGCTCAAACCAATGCTCAAGTTTTATAATGAAATTGTGAAACTTATGGGAATAAATTACTTGCTGCACAGCCTATTAACAAATCATATGAAACTGAAGTGGGCTAATATCATGTTAACATATCAGAATGACTGAATTATAAAAAAACACAGTCTCACATAAGGCTGTTACATTTTTAGGCAGCAGCAGGTCAAACGTAAGAGATTCCTACTACATCTCCTTGTTAGAACACCTAAATGTGGGAGCCTACATGCAGGTGAGGGTCTGCTCTCCCAGTACGGGGTCAGCTGCCCAAGCACCATCCATGCACTATGGCCTGGGGTGCTGAGCACAGTGGGGCAAGGGGAGGAGGGAGGAGAGCTCAGCAGCCAGCCCCTGCAGAAAGCGATCCCATCGAGAAGTGGTGCTCTGCGTTAAGACTTAGGGCTTGTTTGATCTGATGCTCAGGGCTGGCTAGGAAAGGAGTGAGAAGCAAGTGCTATCCATGTGCAGTGGGGTTGTTAGAATCAACATAGTTCTTTAAAAGAGAATTGCAGTACCGTGTGTCACAGCAGCGCTCAAAATGCTCTTTGGCAAAAGCCATATCCACTTCCACAGAGAGATTTGTGCAGTAGGCAGGCATCAACTGATTTTCACTTGTACTACAACATTTGTGGTGAGATAAACCTGACTTCCTCTTTATGGACTCTCCTTTATCACAAATAACTCAGCCGCTCCTTCTTCCTCACATGCTGCCCTGCTCCAGTGGGGCCCTGCCCTGGGCTGCAGCCCTTCAGGAACACCCTGCTCCCACAGGGCTCCACAGCTGCAGCTCCTTCAGGAAATGTCCCCCTGCTGCGGCATGGGCTCTCCCTGGGCTGCGGGGTGGAGATCTGCTCCAGGTGGGCTCTGCGGGGCTGCAGGGCAATCCCTGCTGTGGGCCTGGAGCTGCTCCTGCCCTCCTCCTCCTCAGGCCTGGGGCCCTTCTGCTGCTTCGCCATCACTGAGAATCTCTTCCTTGGCCAGTGCCCACTGTGCCCTTGCTGAAATCTGTTTTCTCCAAGGCACTGCCAGCTTGGCACCCAGCCTACCACACAGCTGAAGAAATTTTGCTTCTTATAACATGATCCTGAGCATTTACCTCGATGTCTAGAAGAATCTGCATATTAATTGTCTCAGTTCAAACTGGATTAATATAGTAAAGCAACCCACTTCCCCAGAAACAGCACATATTGTGAAACTAAACACGTTACAAAGTACAGAAAACATATTTCATAGCACAGATTACACTCTGCAATGCATTCTGTTTCACTTCGCCTTTAATGGAATACTTTCATAAACCAATTTACGTACTTTTTGCAATAGTATACCACGGAAATAATAATCACATCTATAAATGTCCTAAGTAGACACTAACCTTAAAGCAAGCACAGAAGGAAAATGTTACAGACATACTCTTTAGGAGGCTAATCTGATCTGAAAATACTTGTTATGAAACTGAATCAGGCACGTGTTAAGTCAGCTTCTTTCTGTAAACGATCTGCAGTCCATTCTGTTTAACTTCATACACTGTTGTGAAGCTTAACTTGATTCTTAATATCTGATTGAGAAGAAGTGATGTGAAGAAACCATCTTGTTCGTTAGCTTCCTCTTGGCATGTTCCATATCTACTAATGTCTCCTGCCAGGGGCAGCCAATAACTAAGTCTCTAATTGACTGTCATGAATAAAAACTTGACATGAGGCACAGGAGTAATCTCAAATGTCCAAAAGGAAAGAAGAAAAATCTAATGCCTGTTATTATTTCTTAAATCTTAAAATAGTTAAGCCACTGCCTTGGTTTGGGAGAAGCAGGAAGAGAAGTGGGGCAGACTGCTACATTCTGAGTTTGTAAGAACACCTTGCTCAGTACAAGTGCTTTTCACCAGTGGAAACAAATGTTCTTTATAGAGGATGTAACATTTATTGATGCCATTTCAAAGACGGGGAATAGGAGAACAGAACATGAAGTGTCTTGCCACTATGCACATGGAAGTAAAAGGGCAGAGTCACGCCCCCTAGCTCCTGCTCATGGAGAATGCATTTATGACGAGTAATTTCCACAAGCCTTATTTTTCAGCCAGTCAAAAAGTTGAAAAAGAAAGGTAACTTTGCAAGAAACTGCTCTGATATTAACTCTGTTTTCTGCAGATACATTCATTAATCAGAACTATGGAATATATAAATACATTTTGCAATCTGATTGTGTAAAGTATGTTGTAAGGTAATGTAAGAATTAGGCATCAGTGTGTCAGTATATCCCTAAAGATTTTGTAATTAGTAGCTAGATTTACAACAATTATATTCTGGTAATGACAAAGGACATTGTGTATTGTTATTCTAGTGAGATGCTGTCTCACTGAAGGAAGAACAGAATGAGTCAGCCCTATCAAAAGCAATATCTACGTCAGGGAGAGGGCTAATGTCCCTTAATCATTTTTAAAACTTCAGTTTTCTTCCCAGTGGACAAAACACAGGGGATTTCAGTCTGTGAAACACAAATATTCAAAGACCAGTGACTCTTTCTGGGTTTTATCTCCCAGTTCTAAATATGCCTCACAGCTTGCAGTCCCCTGTCCGTCCCTTCCTGCACTTCTCTGACTCCCATCAAACGAGAGTCTCTGATGGGGGGAAGTACTGTGGCCCTAGAGCCTGAAGTCTGCTCATGGAGATAAAGAGAGGCTTTGGCAGAACAGTGTAAGTGGGTAGTAACATTCCCTTCATCCTTCATCTGCTTCTCACCCCAGCTTTATCTTACCTGCATCCTCTCCTCAGACAGAGGAATCTGGGCATCTTCTGGAGTGTCAGAAAACTTCATGTGTGTGAACAAATTGCAGAAAGGTAGAGAAATAATGTACTATATAAAAATCACTAAGTACAATATGTTTATTTACTGGTATCATGGTCGTACATTCTCAGAATTAAAGAAAGCAACTTTTCAAGCTATTCTGATCAGAAATTTTATCTGTAGAACATTTCAAAGACATGAAGGGTTCGAAGCAAATATTCTTCAACCTCAGGTCAGATGTGCAATCACATAAATCTGTTCCCAATGAATGCTAGAAGAAAATAAAAGCAACCTCATGAAGGAACCATGAAAACCAGTCATTTCCACACGTTTTGGAGAGCCATTTTGGAAGTCATTAACACAAACCTGAAAGGCTAAAGATAAGGTCCAGATGGAGTCCTTCAGTTGCTCAGCCTCCTTTGAGGAAATGTCTGGTAAATTAAGAAGTCAAGAGAGCTGTCAATCAAACTGTTTCTTTTTCTCAATTTTAACTTCTTCAAATTCAGGTTATTGCTTCTCATTACTCTGACTTGTAAGCACAGTTGCTTCATGTCATGACACAGAGTTGCCAGGAGAAAAAAAAAAAAAACAACAAAACACCTGTTCCTTCACTTATTTTTATTTTTCCTTTTGCTTTAAGAAGTTTTGCCCTGTGCTAGAGAGGACAAAGATAATCTGTTGCAAGTCAAGCGGAAAGGTATAATCTTATGGACCACTTCTCTCTGGAATGGGATTAATCAAGCACGCAGCAGTATGTCCTGGTACATTACTGCAGCTGGGAGGGAAGAGAGGATTATACAAACCCATTCCTCTAAAAAGGTCAAATAAGGAGAGGAAGTCTTTCCTTTAGGATGGCTTTGATTATGTGACAGAAATGACTTCTAGCTACACTTTGAAAGAGTGTACAGAGAACACAGGAAATACTGAAATATCTTCTGAACCAATAATAAGTAGATGCAACGTGAAAGTTACTGAGTCATGACATCAATGATAAAAATTTATCTAAAGGTAGTAGGAATAGATGGAGGCTAAGTACATATTTTGCATTTTATACAATACTGAAAAACATTTTACATAGTTTGCTTTTAATCTTACAGTTAAACATTTCATTTTTAAAATAATAAAAATGCATTTCATGCAGTTGCCTGTTACTTAATGATCAGGTACGCAAGGACCAGTTGTAAATAAAGGGCTGTTCTCTCTGTAATTTTTGTTAATAGAAACAGTGATGCTGTAGAAGGATGACATACAAGACCACAACCTGCTTGTACGGGATCTGAGCACCTTTAGACTTCCTGACAGAAGTCAGATCAGACATTCAAAGCAAGAAATGCTTTAGGACCATACAGTGAGACCCTGCATTAGGAGATAATGGCGTTGCCAATATAAATTATACTGATGTTGGCTTAAACTATAAATGCTTTGGTAGTAAGTCTGGAGAGTTATATAGATCAGCCATGAGGAGTGCCAACCACTTGATCTTGCTTCTATAGAAGCTAAACCTGGGCTGATTTTTTTGCAACTGTATCTATAGATGGAGGACTCCTGAAGATGGTCGTAAAACAACCAAAACAGATCTACATTACATCACAGCACAGTATTTTTTGTTCTAGCCTTGTGTTTCTCTCCAGTACACATGCGGTTTGTTTTAAATGACTCTGATTTCTTCTCTCATTTTTTTCCTTTTTTTCATACTATAAGCAATGCAAATTTTAATATTAGCAATTTTCTCCTTTTACACTAGAATACAGATAAAAACATCTGTTGAGCTTAACATCAAAGTCCAGATGAGTACAAGACAGAACTTAGAATCTGCCAAGCCTTATTCCTTGTGAAACCACATTTTCTGTTTTGCAAAACTATCAGGAGACACTGCTTCAGCTGTGATTAATCATACTGATGCAAAATATCATGGTATTATTTTCCAACTGCAGAGTGGATCTCATCACACCTTCTGGAGATGCCTTCATGATAAACAGAAGAGGGAAGGAAGAAAGGATCAAGGGAAAAAGGAGAATCTGAAAGTTCTCTCTTCAGCCAAGATTTGATGAATATTTACAAAAGTAAAATAAATGAAAAATCAGAGGCATGTCACTTTGACTTTATTAGACACAATCACCAAGGGAGCAAATATGGCAGTTAGAATCCCACTCTGTATCCTGATGCCACCGAAGCATTTTAAAGAGGTTAAAGATTTTAATAAGGTCCTGATGAAGAAACTTTGGCTCCAGATGACCTTTATTGTTCTTCACAGAGATTTTTGTCACACTATTTGTTTGTAATTAAGGTCCTTTTTGTCTCAGAACAACACATTTTAATGACACATTAAAACACTGCATAGCTGCAGTACAAATACAGCACCCTGTAAAACATTTGTCCATTAGTTATGATTTTTGTCAACCATTTCTATCCATTACCTGAACAATAAAACCATTTTAGTGAAAGGAAATAAATGACTGCTATTATGATAACCCAATTATCCTTCCATGAATTAAATGGAAGAAAACTGCACGGTATTGCAATAGTTACAGCAGCACATACTGCTTCTAGGACTCCTTTGAGATAAGAGATTTTCACTTAGTTCCTTTCCTCTGAAGATTCAAGGCATTACATATATAGTCTATATTGAAAAAAAAAATCTGCATTCCTCCTTGTGCTGCAGGAACTTGTAAATGAAATCCTTGTTCCGTTGAAGCTTAAGGAATACTTTTCAGCAGGATTGTGATTTCCTCCTGTTTTCAGTCTTATGATGGGGAAGAGCATCTCCAACTCCACAATATCAGGGATAGTCAGGAACTAGATTTAAGGATGGGACAGAGCAATTATTTTATCACTATTTACTCTGAGAAAGGAGTCAGATTATTATTTTAACTCAGCTCCTGCCACTCTGCTACTGAAATTCTTTATTTTTTTTTTCAGCCTTCTTCAGTACTGTGAGGATCTGAATTCTGAAGATTAAAAATACATACAAGATCTCTTCCTTCAGAAAATCTGAATTGGTAGCCATCTCAAATATTGCAAAATGAAGTTTTTATTCCTCAGAAACAACAAGCTATTTCTGAAATGAAAATCATTTTTTTCTGCAGGCTATTTAAAAGAAAAAATAAATAACACAAATCTATCTTTCCTGCTTTCTGTAGAAGAACAATCACAAGGCCAATGGGAAATAGAAACAACTGGAATATATAAGCAATTTAGAGATGCTTGCTTATACTCAGTCCTTACCTACTCAGAAAAGATAGAGTGGGTTAAAGAGGGTTATAGATACTGTTGCATTTAAGACTGCAAAGACTCTTCTCAGATATACTAACCAGTTATAAATGCTGCATCTGATTTCTGTCGAAATTGTACCAAGATAAAGGACAGAACATGGTCAAGCAACTGATAATATTTTCTACACGGCAGCCAAAGTGGATGAAAAACTTCAAGCTAAATGTTGCTCATTCACATGTATGCAATCTTGCTTACTTCAGTGAACTCCCAAAAGGCAAGGCGATGTCAGAAATTGACCCTGTCACTGATTCTCTGACTATCACTTCTTCTAGTGATTTTGAAAGCCAGCAATGTCAAAAAGCTGCATTTTAACACTATGTTCTCCTTACATTTTCTTTTTTTGTTTGGGATTTGTTTTGTTTTGTTTTGCTTTGTTTTGTTTTAAAGTCAGCATACTATTTAAATGTGTTCTTACTCCTTCACTCTCTCATTGGCATCCAGATTAGCTTAGGAAAGTCAGAAGAAATTCAGAAAGTCAGAAGAATTTCAGATTCCATCATCATGGCACTTTGCTGTGTAAGTTCTAGATCACTTTGGGCAAAAATAGCGAACTACAGTGCCTACAGAAAAACGATATGAATGACAGATAGCATCAGGCTAGTTTACTAACAGCAGTCACCTAGCTTTGGAAATGCTGACCTTACTGGCTGCCACCTCTTTGATCAGTTTTGGCTCAAAGGAATTTTATCTCTTCAGTGTGAAACCTCATGTGAATTCTTTGCAATGAAGGACATATGGTTTACAGAATGGGGCTGTAAGCACACAAGACCAGCTGGCATGCTTTAGAGCAAATCTGAAATTTGTTTCAGATTATGATAGTCACAGATGTCACATTGAGGGTATGACCCCTTCCCAGGCTGCTGCTTCCAACATAAACTTGATAAAGAAACATTTTTATCACAGTTTTCTATTTGTGAACTTGGCATATTGGCATAACTAAATGCACAAAAAAAAATGGTAAGAGAAATGGGAAAGGAAAGGAGAAAAAGAGGAGAAGGAGAAGGAGGAGAAGGAGAAGGAGAAGGAGAAGGAGAAGGAGAAGGAGAAGGAGAAGGAGAAGGAGAAGGAGAAGGAGAAGGAGAAGGAGAAGGAGTCTCCCCTTTGCTCAGTTTCCATGGACTATGAGATTCTCACGTCTTGCATAACTGACAGACCCTACCTTTCCCTTAGCTTATGTTTATTCACATTTTTTTCAGAAGTAGCAACACTCACTCCTCTCCATGCATGTCGCTGCAGAGGGAGTAAGAAAGGAAAATATGGACTTCAGTCCTAGAAGACAGAAGGAGAGTGGGAGACTACAGGAGATGTTGGAATGAGTGGGTAGGCACTGGCAGAAACTGCTTCCGAAAGAGACCATTTTGAATAGCAATAGCTACTCACCATCTACATAAATATTCCAGAAAAGTCAAGAGTTCTGCATCTCAAACTCTATTTCCCAAACCTTAACCATGCCTCGGTTCCAATGAGATAGTGTCTTAGCTGTTCATCTCAAAAGCTGTTGTGTAAAGCAAATTAATGTTACATTTTGTGAACACAGACAAGTATCAAGTACTTCATGTGGCAAGTACTCACATGAAAATGAAGATTTAAAAGCAAAATGTAAGTAGTAACAAATGCTTCATTGGGACACATCCTAAACAGTGATGAGCAAACAAATTAGAGAATGGTTTCTCATAGTTGTTATGTACATAAAACGTGGCAGAAGTCCAAGTGGAAGCAGTAGCATGTGATCACACACAGTGCAAAACTCGGCACCTGAGTTTGAGGGAGCAAAATAAGTAGGCTCACGCCACCTCCTGGCATTTCTTAAATAGAGCTCAGCAATTTATTTATTATTTCCTACACTATAGATTTGCAGAAAAATGCAAATCTGACATATATATGATGAGTAATTATGACTAGAAGAAATGGAAAAAAATGCTGGGTCTACATTGGTATTTTCTAAATGCAATCTACTGGTGATTTTGTTCTGCATAGCATGCCTTCAAAATTGTCCTAAAAAGATAGGGAGGGTTAAAATGCTATAAGCCAGATGAATACAATTTTTAGACTTAACTGAAGCAAGAAGGGCAGGAATTTATTTTTAAAAATAAATGAAATGATGTGAGCTGACCCAAGTAATTTGTTAGATAGCTCTACTCCCGGTATTTCCAGTTAAACAGTACTTAAAAAGAACAGCTAACAATAGCGGGTTGATTGGATTCCTGGGTCTTAGAGGCTATTCTTGGTGCAGAGGAGGAGAAGCTTTAGTAAACACAGATAAATGACCTTTAGCATTTCAACCAAGAGTGATTGCCAGGCTCTTGTCTCCTAATGCCACTCTGTTTTTCACTATGCCACCAATCCTCGCAGCCCTGCTCTCCTTGCATCTGGTCTTCAGGCTTTTATTCCAGCCCAGGTCTGGCCAAAGTAACAGTAAGCCTGTTCTCCAGCCTCCTGTCCCTGTCTTCCCATTTCTGAGTCTCAGGCTTCCCTTTGCTCTGCTTACCCAGCTCTTGCAGGTCCTCAATTTTCTGCTTTCTTGTTTTGTAGTCTCTTTTTTTGAAGACCATCATTTCCCTCCACTCCTCTCAGGACTGCCTTGCCTGCCCAAGCTGGTTCCTGTTTCCTCCTCTGCCTTCTCTGAAAAATTGTCTCCCTTCTTCAGTTCTGTGATCTCTTCCTCCTTTTTTTTTTTTTTTAAACAAAACCTAGATCTTCGATATAAGTGAACGTTGTTTGTTTGCAAGAGATTTCACATGCATAACAATGTGGTCCTTTTAAATTATTTTCTCGAGCAGCCTAAAGAAAACTGAGAAATGTTTCGGGACAGAAAGGGATGAATCTCCTATTTAGTTTTGATACTAAATCTTAAAATAGTTAACATTTTACTTCCCCGCTATTCTTGCATTTCCTATTACAAAGCAACAGCTTTTCACACTGTAATTTTATGATCATTCTCCCTAAATAACTTTTTTTTAAAAAAAAAAAGCTTGCTTGGAAGTACTTTTAATATCCTAGAACAGAACTGACGTTAAGTCAGCAGAACTCCATTCATTTCACGACAATCCTGCCTGTTCATGCAAGCTGCGAATCTGGCCCACTGTGATATGAACTAAGTCTTTTTTTCCTCAGTGGAGGATTTCATCCAGAGGCCTTTTAGAAACTTATTTGATTATTTTAGTGGACCTGACAGGTCTGACAGTTTCAGTGTTACACCTCCACTGTCTGTCTAGCTCACATGAACAACAGATCTGGCCAAGGCAGGCCCAGCAACACAAAACCCTTCTCTCAGTGAGGATACTAATTCAGTTGGCTTTTTTCTAACCTTTTACAGGTATCCATGAAACCTCCAGAATATTTTTCCTGTAAGATTTCTACTTGTGGCAATTATGGCTGAAGATAGGCTGATGGTTCCCATGCTGTTAGGCACTGATAGTGTGATTGCATAAGCCTTAGAATGCAAAGAAAAAGAAACAAAAATAAACTGCATGGAACATAATGTGCATTATTTGTTATTAGTACTTTAAATTGAACAGAATAAGTATTCATTGCAGCAAAACTGGAGTGAATTTATTCTTTCCTATAGGGTTTCACTCAATTCTCACAAATCTAGTTGAGCCTGGAAATGGAAAAGAATAATTAGATTCTATTTTTGGATGTGATGGTAATGAAAACTCTTGACATTAGTTTCCTGTTACACAGCAGAGAGAAGAGAAGGCTTCAGGTGAAGATATGCAGAATATACTGAGTTACATCAGCTCTGAGAAATGGATTGTGAACTTGACTAACATGCAGTGGCACTGATTTGGAGTAAGAAAAAATGTATTGTGCTCAACCAGGAATCATGCATCTATCCAGCTCTCTTCACAGGTAACACTTCCTGAACTCTGGGTTTCACAAACAGGATCTAATACACCACATTGCCACCTACTCAGTACTGGAGAAGGTTCTGTACTTCATTCCCCTTCTGTCCCCAGTCAGACAAGCAAATTAAATTTTAATAACACAGACCTAATTTAAATATGGTCATATAAAACCATTTACACCACCAGCCCTAAAAATAAAAGCTATCAGAACTGCTCTAATCTGTAAAAACATTATCACTAAAGACACTCCTAATGCATTAAAAACGTGATCCATTGTAGTAACAATGTCTCTTTTTCTGTCTGAATAAATTTCCTGTAAATTCTCTTTGACTTCTGTACTTAAGTGACTTAAAAAAAACCAAAGCACCTGTGCATCATTTATATTATGAACTATTACTGCTCATCAAATACGTATATTATATATCATATGAAAACTTTACTTACACAGATGAGGACTCTGTAATACCAACATCTTTAATTCTTAGGTGGAATTTATTTTCACACGACCATAATTTTGAAAGAATTTGGAGAGTTTGGAGGGGATTTGAAGATTTTTGCTCCAAGACATCTGCAAGACACCAACTTTTCTGGCAGTGATGCTCAGCACTTTCTGAGAATTTCTAAAAAAACATAATCATTCCAATCTATTTTTACTGTCCCTCTGACAGCTGTCTTCCCAGCAAGCAGAGCTGTCACTGAGAACTCTCGCTCGAAAAGAGACTGGAAAAAAAAAATCTAACAGGAGCTACTGGTTGGTTTGGGGGGCTGAATTGGCATGAACTCTCTGCTCTGCTTCCAGGGCTGGCTAATATTGTCAGTTTGCATCCACTCTGCCTTCTGCCAAAATGAAACAAGAGCAAATTCCTTAGCACAGAGCCTGAGGATCTGACCTCTGCACTCTAACCACTCTCAGTAGAAATATCTCCCATCATCAACTACATTTGGCTGCTCATAAAATATTGCAATTACCACCCATTCACAGAATCAACCATGGCTGTATGAGGTTGGAAAAATCCAGTGCAAAATAAACAGAAACAAAATTTTAACTTGCAACCGATTGTAAAGACAAAAAATATTCCAATGAAATGCTTGTGAATAGTTTTCTTTACTGGTGGTTGAGTAAGCCATGCAGTCATTACAATAAAACTACTGCTTTTTCTATTGGAATCCAAGATTAATTACCAAAATGGATTTATACAATGTAGTGGTGAGCAGCTGTACATCATTCACCAATTCAGCATTTATTTGTTTTTGATGTATGTCATATATTTCCTTATCTGCACTTGTCTATTTATGTAAAACTATGTGAAACTAAGTATTTTAAGTGTAACAGTATCTTTTTGATACAGGTATAAAAGCAACATAACTTTCTGTGATCCCCACCTTGGACTGCTCTTAGGGTACATTTACTCATTTGTTATTTCTTTTCTACTTCCTTTCTTTTAACAATTCTTGAGAAGATCTCATACCCCCAAGACTGTTCTTTTACCCTTTTGTACCTCCATTGGCTACAAGCTAAGGTACTTTTTGCTGCTTGTTCCAGATACTGAACATTTCATTGTGCTTTTATGAGAATTAGAAATCTAATTAGCAAACACAGAACTGCTAATGCCAAATTACTAGCACAATTCACATTTCCTTGTTATTGGTCATGGAACCAAATGTTTCTGTCTCACATTTTAGATATTTTGAGAGTGTAAGCCCTAAAAGTTTTGCCTATGTTATGATCACCACTTAAAAAAAAAATAGGCAGATCATCCGCGACACAGAATTTTGTGAATCTGTGGATTAACATATACATGGATTGCAGGTCCATTTAAGATGATTTAAGAGATGTATGAGTAATACTGGTCAGTGCACTTACATGGGTTTGGGATGAGTGAAAGTAAAATTGGACAGTCTGGCTAAAAATTAGTTGTACAGCAACTTCACATGCACTTAATTAAACGTCTTAATCTTATTGGGTAGTTTGTCACCCTAGATGTGGTCAATGGATGAGATCTGTCTTTCACTGACAGCGAATGGAAAATTGGTGTTGAAGAGAAAGGTGGCTGGATACTCTTCTGATGTCCTCACTGGATTGAAAAATTCATGTATTCTACAATTAAATTTGCTATCTACTACAACATACATAAGGAAACTCAAAGAGATCAGCACATACATATTCATAGACTTCAGCTGTTTGCTCTGTTTTGAAACTGAATTAGGAAAACAGTTGTTCCAAACCGCAGCACTACAATTAGGCTAAGGGCTTTATTGACTTTTCCTGAGCATTAGTTACTACATGGTTTATACAACAATGTCCTAAAAGAAGACTGCTTTAAAAGATGTAATTTCTCTTCAAACAAACTACAATCTCAACATTGTATTTATTTTATGATATGGGCTTTATAAGTCTATTTGATATTCATAGATGTTTGTAATGCAATGAAACTTGAAAACGTTTTAAAAACCCTTACAGAAAAAAAGGATATTTATCACAGACATGGGAGTTGTAATGCCTGACAACTGAAACTATGGTTTTAAAGTGTTTTTAAAACCAAAAGAAAAATAGAGTAATAAGGACATGTCACTCGTAGCGTTACATTTAAAACTCTGCATAGTGGCTGAATGGCATCAGCCAGGCTTGCTGCTTTTCTCATTCAGACAACTGCTAAGGACTGGAGGGTGCACTACATGCCAGCAAAACATATGGCATGACAAGTACGTTGGAGCTTGCACTCCCTTATGCACAGCTAATGG
This sequence comes from Penelope pileata, assembly GCA_013396635.1. Classification (NCBI taxonomy): domain Eukaryota; kingdom Metazoa; phylum Chordata; class Aves; order Galliformes; family Cracidae; genus Penelope; species Penelope pileata. The sequence goes on along the minus strand of WBMW01003682.1, from coordinate 244,347 downwards.
AAAAGATGAGACAGAAATAGCTTGAATAGAGCACCTCAATAAAGAGAGCAGGCTGCCTGCAGCTGATTGCTGGAAGAACGACTTTTGAACTTGAAGGTGCGACCGATGTGATGAGTTCAGGCCACGATCACTCACATTTCGAGTGGATGAAAAGTTTGTAAGAAATTTCTTCTACATCTCAGGAAAGAATAGGAAGCCTCTTGTCATCAGCTGTACCTAAATGAACGGACAAAGAACAAGTGCAGCTGTATGGAATACCTCAGTGCTCTCCATTGTTGGCTGAAATATTCATCAGTTGCAGCCTAATCCCAAGGGGCTGTCCTTCACAGGCAGCGACTCAATACAGAAATCTGTGGAAAGCAAACTTCACTTTTCCTTATCATGTTCATCATGTTCAGCACTGTAAGTTCAAAATCATAAGCTGTATTTCAGAACGCACAGAAACAAATAAAAAGGACTCTTTTAATTCCATCACTTAACGCCACATAGTTTTTTTTTTTTTTTTT